>JAQQSU010001853.1:0-14856 GCA_028627135.1 Pseudochirops cupreus
GTATTTTCTCCTTGACCTTGTAGCTCTGGAATTTGGCTACCATATTTCTTGGAGTTTTCGATTTGGGGTCTCTTGCAGGAGGAGATCGGTGAATTCTTTCAATAACTATTTCCCCTTCTGATTCTAAGACCTCAGGACAGTTTTCTTTGACGATCTCTTGGAGGATGCTGTCCAGGCTGCTTTTTTCATCATGGCTTTCTGACAGGCCAATAATTCTTAGGTTATCTCTCCTGGATCTGTTTTCCAGGTCAATTGTTTTTCCAGTGAGATATTTTGCACTTTCTTCTAATTTTTCAGTCTTTTTGTTTTGTTTGACTGACTCTTGTTGCATCATAGAGTCCTTGGCTTCAATTCAACTGATTCTAATTTTTAGTGAATTATTTTCCTTGTTTAGTTTTTGGAGCTCCTTTTCCATATGTTCAGTTTTCATTTTTAGGGAGGTATTTTCTCTGGTTAGATTTTGCACCTCCTGTCCTAATTCTGTAATTTTACTTTTTAACGCTTTGTTTTCTTCAGTGAAATTTTTTTTCCAATTTGGTCACTGTAGATTTAAATTTATCTCCTACCTCTCTAATTTCATTTTTTAAATCCCTCTTGAGATTCTCCAAGAATGCTTTTCAAGCTTGAGACCAATTCACGTTTCCTTCTGTGGTCTCCAGTGTGTGTATAGAGTCTGTGTTGCCTTCTGAGTTTGGGTGTTCTTGCTCACTATAAAAAGATTTGATGGTTCTAGCCTTTGCAGTTTCCTTCTCCCCCATTGTAGTTGCCTATGTCCTGGATTTTTAGAGTGGATATCTGCTTCTGGGGTGCAGGATCACTGAGCTTCTCAGGCTGGGAGGTAGGGGTTTGGTTGTTCACTTCATGAGCTGTAGCTGAGTGTGTAGACTGAGGCCAGGGCCAGGACTCTCAATGTTTCCCCTGAGTTACCCTGAGGCTTACAGAGTAACCTATGGGGGCAGGGTGGTCTAGCTCCTTCAGGTTTCCACCTCTGTGTCTCTGGGCTGCTGCTCAGGTAGGCTCACTGTAGCAGTAGGCCAGCAGAAGCGCAGGGCTGTAATTTGCTGACTGACCAGGTGGTGCTAAAGTACACCTGGGCTTTTGTTGTTAGGGCTTGCTGGCTCTACCTACCTGGGCTTAGACTCCGTACTTCCTTCCCCTTTCTTCAGTGACTCCCAAGCCTGAGGCTATTTCCACTAATTCAGGGTTTTACTCTGGGTGGGGCATTTAACTCCAGACTTTTCTGGGTCAGGAAGGGAGGATCAGAGCAACTAAATTTTATTCCCCCATCTTGACTTCTGGAAGTTTGGGTATGAAATTTCAAACATCCAAGGCTGCGGGCTGCTAGCCCCAGGAAAAGCCGCTGACCCCACTGTGGGCCCCAAGTTCCCTCCTACCCAGTTCCAATGATCCTCAGCTCCATGGTGAGACGGCAGCAAACCCCTCTGGCTGGGTGAGTCTGCTGACTGGCTGGGGCTTCTTCTCAGTCTGCCGTACTCTGCTCTCAGATCCGCACTGGTGCAGCTCCTGTGTGCTCCGTGTTCTCCCTGCCCCGACCTGAGATGGCACTTTTCTGGGCTGGGAATCTGCCACTCTCTGTCTCCCAATGGGTTCTGTCATTCTTAAATCCATTCAAATTCACTTTTTAGCTTTTAGCGACAGAATTCTTGGAGGAGCTTGGAAAAGTTACTGCTTCCTTTCCACCATCTTAGCTCCGTCCACCCCTTGCAACTTTCACTAATGAATCCCAGCTCTGCCCTTTGGGACCAAACAGAACCAGTCTAGTCGTTCCATTTGTCCTTCAAATACAAAGCTACCATGCCCCCACCTTCTTTCTCCAGGTTCCTTCAACTGATTTTTTGAATGGTATGATATTCAGTCCCCTTGCCATGTAGATCACCATTCCCTAGACCCACTGTTGTTGTTGTTATTGTTCAGTCACTTTTCAGTTTTGTTTGACTCTTCATGACCCCATTTTGGGGTTTTCTTGGCAAAAATTTTACAGCTTTTTAAGAAAGTGGATAGAGTGCCAGGCCTAGAGTCAAGAAGACTCATCTTCCTGAGTTCAGATCCAGCCTCAGACACTCACTAGCTTTGTGACCCTGTGCAAGTCATTTAATCCTACATGGCTTAATTCCTCATTTATAAAATGAGCGGAAGAAGGAAATGACAAATCATTTGACTTTTTGCCAAAATGAGGTTCACAAAGAGTCAGACATGACTGAAACAATAGTCATAAAACCAGTTTTAAATGCAACTACTTGTCCTTGCCTGTATTCTTCCATCTTGGCCAAAGGATACCATGTGTTGGTCAAATCTATTCCTAAAACATAAGTAAACAATAGTCCAGTATCTAGAATTTTGCCAAAAATAAAAATCAAGCTCACTGATCTGTTTGTAGACTTCATTTCCTTTCCCCTTTTGGAAAATCTAAACAGAATTTACCTTTCTCTACTTCCACAACACTTTTCTCATTCTCTATGATCTTCCAAAGACCACTGGCTCTGGGTTAACAATGACATGCCAAGTTTTTCAAGGATGTTACTCAAGCCAGGTTACCCATGGATGTAAGTCATCTGGTCCTGCTGACAAAGGTTGGTGAAGTGTTCTCTTTTAATGAATTTAATAGACAGCAACAGACATGAACATTTTAAATATACAACAGAAAATATGCATTATGAAAGAGTAAACATGTTATATATGGCTTGATTTTTTTAAATTTAAATTTAACATAGTAGTAACAGAACTGTTGCTTGTATCCCCTTTTGAACTTCCTTCTCTCTTCTGTGTATTTTATTTTAAGGATTATTAATGTTCTCTCCTTTTTTTTCATCATTACACACCAAACACATCTCTCCCCAAAAGGTGCAAAAAAGGTGAGAAGCATGTGGTATCATCATTTTTCTGAAATCACTGCACTGATTAGAGCTCTAGTCTTTCAAAGCTGTTTTGTTTTATGTTATTGTGGTCATGGTATAAATGGTTCTTCTAGTTCTGCATGCTTCATAGCAAAGTGCTCTCTCATCTTCTTACTTCTCATGATCTTGAATTCTTTGACATTTTTGTTCTATTCTTTCTGAGCTACTGACAGAGGAAAACAACAGCAAGAGCAGCAATTCTGTGTTCTTCCATTTCTCCATTTTCATCATACCATTCTCTCTTCTAGGATCCTCTTCTATTCTCTAATGTGGCTAAACCTTTTGATATGAGGCAAAGTAGGTAATGTGACAACCAAAAAAAAAAAGCCCAAACAAATTGCATTCTTAATATTACATTAATGAAAATATAATTTCCAAAAAAAGGGAGGTGGTAGTCTTTCCTTACTTGACCCTAGTCCTACAACATTAGAGCACTGGAACACTGTACCTAAATCTAGCCATTATATTTTAGGAAGAACACTAAGATGATGGAGCACATTCAGCATGGTGATATAAAAATCCTTTACTTGGCTTTAAAAGCCTTTCATAACCTGGTTCCTTCCTTCCTTTTCTGTTGTCTTATACCTTACTATCCCTTCCCCAACTCTGCAATCCAATGACAATGGTCCCTAATGAAACTGGCCTCCTTGATGTTCCTCAGTCCATTTCCTGATTCCATCCAGCTCTCTTGTGCTGGAAAGGATGTGGAGGTAAACTTGCCCACAGAGAAGTATCATAAATCTACCCAGAGACAAAGAAACCCACAGCCAGGCTTTATGAAGTCATCAAGAGGAATAACCTGAAGATCCCAGAGCATACCATTAAAATTTGAAGAACTTAATCCCTGAAAGGGACCTTGAGAAGTTACCAAACCCACCCTTGCTCATTTCATCAATAAGGCAACTGAAGTGAGGTGGAGCCAAGATGGCGGAGTAGAAGCAAGAAATTCCATGAGCTCCCACTACAACCACCTCCAATACCTGTAAAATATGACTCTAAACAAATTTTAGAGCTACAGAACCTATAAAGTAACAGAGAGAAAGAAATCTCCCCCTGAAGGCAGCTTGGCAGGCTGACAGGAAGGGTCTATGGCAGCATGCTAGGAGCCAAGCACAGTCCTGTGTGAGCCACTCCAAGCCTGGCGTGGCTCCAACCAGGGGCCCAGACTGGCCAGAGCGGACTTCAGGAAAGTGAATTTCCAGCAGCTGTGGTGGTTTCCAGACTTCTCAACCCATAAATGCCAAAGAGAAAGTAAAAGGTCAGTTAGGAACTCTGTTAGCACTGGGTGAGGGAAGAGTGTGGTCCAGCCCTTGCCCCCAGGACAAGAGGTGGCAGAGGCACGGTGGCAGGCATGGCTATCTCTGTAGCTCCTGGCCTGCAGACTGTAGGGGGACCAAGCAACCATTCAGAGGATAATTGCTCTTGCTTTGACCTGCTTGGATCTGGATCACTGTCTTGGGCAGTGGTCCTGGGGTGAGAAACACCAGTGTACCAGAGCTTATGGTGGCTGTAGAGAGGGCGCCCTCCTCAGACCTCTGACTACATTTACAAAAACCCCAGCAATTTGGGACAAAGCTCTCCACTCTGGAAGCAGAGTTCCACCACAGCAAAGAGCTAAAAAGTCAAGTAATTGAATGGCCAGATGAGCAAGCAGAGGAAGCACAATCAGAGCTTAAATCCTTTTCTGGCAACAAAAAAGATCAAAACATGGAACCAAAGAAGTCGACAAAGGCATCAAAAGCTTCCAAGAAAAATAACTGGTTACAGGCCATGGAGGAGCTCAAGAAGGATTTTGAAAACCAAGTAAGAGAAGTAAGGGAAAAATTGGGAAGAGAAATGAGAATTATCCAAGAAAATCACAAAAAGAGAGTCAAAAGCCTGCTAAAGGAGACCCCAAAAAATATTGAAGAAAATAACACCTTACAAAATAGACTAACTCAAATGGCAAAAGAGGCCCAAAAAGACAATGAGAAGAATGCCTTAAAAAGCCAAATTGCCCAGTTGGAAAAGAAATTTCAAAAACTCACCAAAGAGAATAATTCCTTCAAAATAAGACTGGAGCAAATGGAAGCTAATGACTTTATGAGAAATCAAAATACTATTAAAGAGATCCAAACAAATGAAAAAATAGAAGACAATGTGAAATATCTCACTGGAAAAACCACTGACCTGGAAAATAGATCCAGGAGACATAATTTAAAAATTATTGGACTACCTGAAAGCCATGATCAAAAAAAGAACCTAGAAATCATACAAGAAATTCTCAAAGAAAATTGCCCTGATATTCTAGAACCAGATGGCAAAATAGAAATTGAAAGAATTCACCCAGTGCCTCTTGGAAAAGATCCCAAAAAGAAAACTCCTAGCAATATTATAGCCAAATTCCTGAGTTCCCAGGTCAAGGAGAAAATATTATAAGCAGCCAGGAATAAACAATTTGAGTACTGTGGAAATACAATCAGGATAACACAAGATCTAGAAGCTTCTACATTAAGGGACTGAAGGGCTTGGAATATGATATTCCAGAGGTCAAAGGAGCTAGGATTAAAACCAAGAATCACCTACCCAGCAAAACTGAGTATAATGTTTCCTGGCAAAATATGGTCATTCAATGAAATAGAGGACTTTCAAGCACTTTTGGTGAAAAAACAGAGCTGAACAGAAAATCTGACTTTTAAATACATGAAGCATAAGAAGGTAAACAGGAAAAAGAAATAATAAGAAACTTATTAAAGTTGAACTATTTATATTCCTATATGGAAAAACAATAACTAACTTGTGAGACTTTTCTCAGTATGAGGAGAGTTGAAGGGAATATACATGTATATATATGAATACATACATACATAGGAATATGTAGGAGGTGTATGTGTGTATAAATATATATGTGAGTGCGTGTATGATATGTACATATATGCATAGAGGGCACAGGATCAGTTGAATAGGAAGGAATGATATCTAAAAAATAAAATCAAGAGGTGAGAGAGAAATATAATGAAAGGAGATAGGGAGAGACAGAATAGGGTAAATTATCTCATATAAAAATAAAAAGAAAACTGTTACAATGGAGGGGGAGAACAGGAAGGCAAAAGGGAATGAGTCAACCTTACTCTCATTGAATTTGGCTTAAGGAGAGAATAACATACACAGTCAATTGGGTATCTTACCCTACAGGAAAGTAGGGGGGAAGGGGATAAAAGGAGGGATGATAGAAGGGAGGGCAGATTGGAGGAGAGGGTAGTTAGAAGCACACACTTTTGAAAAGGGACAGGGTCAAAGTAGAAAATAGAATAAGTGGGGGGAGGGATAGGATGGAGGGAAATATAGTCTTTACAATATATCTACTATGGAAACGTTTTGCGTAACTACACATGTACAACCTATATTGAATTGCTTATCTTCTCTGTGGGGGTGGGTGAGGAGGGAAGAAGGGAAAGAATCTGGAAATCAAAGTTTTAAAAACAAATGTTAAAAGAAAAAAATAAGGAAACTGAAGCATAGAAGAGTGACTTATCCAGGCAGAATTCAAAACCAAGTGTAAGTTCAACGCCCTGTTTACTAGACCAAAGGTTAATGAATATCCCAATGCAAGCTCTTCAAAACTGAGATAGCCTCACAATGGTATTACTAAGGAATAAACAGAATAAGAGTTTTTGCCCAGCAGGTTACAAGAACTCTATTCTATGACACAGATACACACAGAATACCAGGTTTTACATCAACATAAAAAGCTCAATCAGAACTGTGATTGTCATCTCATAACTGAAGAAATGAATGTTATATTTGCCTAATAGCAGATCAATAGGAGACTCACATATGCAGTACATGGATGGTACATAGGAAATTTCTGTAACATAAGAGGGGATAACATGATATCTGACTGCATCTTGTTGAGAGGCAGCTTGCCAGAATGGAATAGAAAAAGCTTTTGCATGAGAAAAAAATCAACAAAGATGGAATTAGAAGAGGAAGGGTCAAGAAAAAAAATTGCATCAAATATCACTGATAAAAGTCTATATATCCAAAATATATAGGGAACTCAGAAAAATTTATAACATCAAAAGCACAACACAATGTACCTAATAGATGAATGATCAAAGAATAGAAAAGGCTTCTCTTGTCTCATTTTCTCCCAGATACTCTTGCAGTCCTTATGGTCAGGACATTCTTTTCTCTGAGACTCAACTTGTACTTGTTTTGAAATTAACATTCTTCTGGGTTTACCTACTGGGCTTCTCTCAGTACATAGTATTTCATTCTTGTGTATGACTATCCTCTTTTGTTTACTCATATCTCCCAATTTCAGTTTCTAGATTACAACTTTGGGGTCAGACTCATTCTTGGATTCTTGGGTGTTTTTGATTCTAAGTGTCTATGTTCCTGACTACCCAAATAGCTAGTGAATGCACCTTTGATGAGGAACTATGAAGAAAACTTTGCATTTGAAAAAAGAGAAGGTCTTGACCTAAGTAAGATTCTTACTTAAAAACAACACAGAAAATGAGGTTGCTATGATGCATTTTATTTTAATCATGTGAAAATAATCAGATCAAAAAGCATAACATATTCTTTGGAAAACTTTAATTGTGGACAAAAATAGTTGGACTGATTGAGTACAAAATACTTTATATAAAGACAAAATAAAACATGGGGTTTAGGTACACAATGCCTAAAACAGTGTTCTCTTCACAAAGGGAATACCCTCTAAATACTGTGAAACACTAGACAACTTAAATTATGAAAACAGAACTTTATTTGAAACAGTAAAGTCAAAAGCATAAATTAGCATCCATCAACTTAAATAAAAGTTCTAGAATTGCTATAGTTTTATATATTTAAGAAAACCTATCACTATTTCACAGCATTTGAATCTATATTTTTCTTTGAAAAGGATTAAACGAATAGGACTAAAGCTGAAACCCTCTTTTCCTAGAGCATGTACAACAAGGATTTCAATAATCCCACTGCCTTCTTCCTTCAAATCTATAGGTAATCTACATACCCCTAATTGGGAGATAATAATTTAAAAGGGTTAGAAGAACAAGATATACATGTTCCTGTTTGGGAGCCACTCATCAGTTGGCCCTGGATGACCCTATAAGAAAAGCAGCCAGCTTTGGTGTGAGTTCCTGAGTCAGGCACCAATTACTCTCCTTAGTTAAAACACTTATGGCATAGCAGCTGTACTGATATTTTGGCTTGCATGAAAACTGATGACCATGTGGTAGCAAGTTGTATATCCCATTAACAGTTTTCTGAGTCATCAGCATTAAAATAAAATTGTGACTGACATTTAGCCTGAAACTATACAACTGAAATTTCAAAATGCCATGACAGTAATGTTATCATACTACAAAAGACTTAATGCTGATTACTAATTTTTTTCAGTGTGTAAACTGCTGTTTTCTTAGCAATCATTTTTCTCCTAATAAAGGTGGAAGGGGTGGCAAAACAACCAAGAATTAGACGCTATTAAATGAGAATAGCAAAAACCTCATAACATTAGGTCACGACTGGCTTGGTTCCTACATTGTAGGAATAGTTATTTTCAATTCTTTATCTTATAAACATAACAAAATCCTACTTTCCTGGAAGCAGAACTCCCAGTCCCATAATTTTAGATTTTATAGGACCAAATAATAAAATGTGTTTTAACTGTAACCATAATTTAAATATTTAGGCTATAATAAAGTACACTATAAATTCCAAATGAACTATTTTTTTTAAACCTAGAAAATTGTAGAACTTAAGTTCCTTAAGAACTGAGAATAAAATGTCATGAACATAATAAAACATATATGCAAAGTGGAGTACTGAAGAGGGAGCGTAGAATGCCTTTTTATTGTAAGCCAATATATTAAAAATCAGCATGAGATTTCCCTTCCCTTTTACTAGTAGTTTATTGCTGCTATAAATAAATATGGCTGACATTAAGGCATTTACCAATATAATAGAAAGATATGAATTCAATACAAAGGACTTAGAACTTCCCTTTCCTTCGTTTTGAAGTCATGCAAGCTATTTCTGGTTAAAATTAAATCTCATTATAGAGCTATATGCCCTTGAAATTTTTGTTGCAGAAAGTATAGGTATTATTTTGAAAGTCTATGTTGCTTAAGTTTAATGATGGAACAGGACAAAACAAAGTCAGACCTCAACAGACTTGATATAAAATGATACCACTGTCCCATAAACACAAATAACAAACTCTACAAATTGAACAGGAAAAAAAACCATCCGATTTAGAAAGTTTTCCTTCATTTGATAAAATTACTGTTTCCAACCTAGTTATGAATGAATTCTACCTTCCATAACAGCTGAATAATTTCCCCAATCTAGTACAAATATGCCATTTACAAGACTGCCATCAAGAAACAAAGAGATCAAGAATTTGTCTAAAAACAAATTCTGAAGATTGTGAACTAGGAAAATTACAAAATACAACCTGCTCTTCCAGACTCTTTGAAAAAGTACTCATGAGAAGAAACAGAAGATGATACATCCTCTGTCCTGCTGCTGGATGGATCTCAGTTACCTTCACCGTGCTGCTATCACCTGAAGGTAAAAGGAGAGAGAGAGAGAGATTATGTCAAAGGTCTGCTCGGAGGCACTAGCCCTTCTCTACCCCGTCCATTGTGGCACTCTTTCTCCCTCAGCATTTTAACATAGTTTCAAGTGCACTAATCTTGTTTACTATAGTATGGCTATACAAATGATAGACAATTGAGATATATACATCTATACATCTGGCCCACATTACTCTACTAACCTAGAACACTTTTAAAAGCATTAAATATTCCTTTTCAGGTGCTTCCAGTAATTAATCTAAATTTAGGTTGAAGTCTCTTATTGGAGTCCCTGAGCTTTTCCTCTATTTAGGACATGTTAGTTCTAAGCCAAGATGCTGTCAAGTAGCCTTTTGGTTTTGAAGGAACAAGACCCTTTCCTATTTGAGCATCAGATAAAACTCCTTTTTGGCTTCTTGTTCAACTTGCTTCTTACAAGGTCAATTAGCTCACCATGTTACCTGGTGTCCTAATAGCAACAACTCATTTAACATTTAGGAAAGATTTATCAAGAATGTTTGGCATGTTGGGTTCTGGGGAAGACACAAAGATAAATATGTCAAAGTCTCTACCCCCAAAGAGCTTATAATCTAGGAAAAGATTCAAGCCATACATATAAATAACATATAATATCACTGCTAGTTACAGTGTGGAGGAAGACATAAGGGAAGCTTCATGGAGGTAACATTTGACCTGCATTTTGAATATCCTCTAATACTACTTACTAAGAAATCTCATTTTCTCCCTATTCCCATCCTACCACTCTAATCTTACTTGGCATATTCCAGATTTCCTGGATCTATGTCTATATCTTTTCTCTATTTAAAAATAATAACTAGCATTTAAATAGTGCTTCAAGGTTTGCAAAGCATTTTATAAATATCTCATTTTATCCTCACAACAACCTAGAGAGGCAAGTGCTATTATTTTTCCCCTTTTACATATGAGGACACTGAAGCAGAAGTTAAGTGACTTACCCAGTGTCAAAGAGTTAGTGTTTGATGTGGGATTTTAACTCTGGTTTTTTTTACCCAATTCCAGCACTGTGCCACCTTGCTATCTAAGATGTTTTCTTTAATATTTTTAGTTTTCAGGGCAGCTAGGTGGCACAGTGAATAGATCACTGGCCCTGGAGTCAGGAGGACCTGAGTTTGAATCTGGCTCCAGACACATAACACTTACTAGCTGTGTGACCTTACGTAAGTCACTTAACCCCAATTGCCTCCCTCCCCAGCAAAAAAGCAAAAAAACACATTTTCACTTTTGTCCAACTTTGCTTGCCCATCATTGGATCACTTGTTTTCAGCTCATCTCCACAGATCATGGATTAAAATCTTCCTAAGAATATCTATCTCATGTTTGTAAAAGGAATATACACCCTTGCTAACAATTCCCTTCTTCTCTGGAAAATCATAGTTGTCTTTCCTTAAACATTAAAAATATCAAGGACTTTCTCCAACCATTACACATTAGCATAGGTTTCTGGGTCTATTATCTTGGGGAAGATGAGTAGAAAGAAAGCAATATTCTTTAATTCACCAAAACTTTGTAGGGAGGACAGACTCCCCTCCCACCCCTACTAATGCATTAGTGCAGCCACTACTACTAGTACTACTCTATTTACCACAAAACTAGTAAAATCTCAAACATATTGCTAAAAAAATGCAGTCCTACTTCTCCATGACCCCAAATAAAAGCATCTAGGCTGTACTCAGATCTTTAAAAGGAACATTACAACATTTTTTACTTTACTGGAATTGTATTTGGGCTGTTCTTCTGATAACTAGGACTGAAGAAAAATGGGAAGAAAAGAAGACTGTCATTTACCAACAAGGAGGAGCATCTAGAAAACTGATTAGAAATCTGCATCCAAGGTGAAGACATTATCTGTTGTTTCTGCCATAACTGCAAAACGCTGATATTCTGAGACCCTTTTTTCAAAAAAATTTGTTTTCCCTTCCAGAGAAATATTTTCCATGAAATCAAAGGGATTATCTGACTGAAAAACCTGAAGGAAAAAAAATGCATTAGAGATTCTGAAAAAGCAAAATCTCATCTCTCAAGAAATCTGCTCTATTATGCCATGAAGCTTTCCATAACAGACGTCTACTTTGTCATGCAGAGAAAGATGCAGCAGGTTAAACCACTGGCCTACAAAATTTTCACTTAAGGTGAACTTTATCATACTTTCATTTATATAAATAAAAAAATCTGGAGTTTTAAAGTCAAGATTTGTAGGACTATTTAATTTTCTTCTCTCCATTAAACTCTTTTGTCTTAAAATATAACACAAATATAAAAGAACACTCCTATTTTAAAACAGGAAAATGGAGGTATACATAGGAGAAGTAACTGACTGAAAACCAAATATTGAATTCTGCCACTTTAGTTGTACAGTGTCTAGCAATGCACTATAGGTGAAGAAGCAGAAAGTCAAATCAAGTTCAGCATAAGCCTCAAAATGTAATACCAACCCAAAAATCCAAAAACACCCCACAGTTTATAGCTTGTTATACAAACTGGCAACAGATATGATTACGACTGTTTAACAGCTCCAATAACCCGACTATTAGCAATATTAACACAGTACTGCAGGGCATTATACTCTTAGAAACTAAAAGGTCTAGCAATAATCAGTATCAGGAACAGGTTACAGAGAGACAATCAAGAGACCACTGTGGGATGAACACCCAGGTAAGTTATGGTGGGGATTCACCCAGTGAGTATAGTGGGCTACTCAGGTCTCTTCCAAGTCTTAAATTACGGGACTACGTGATGCTGTGACACTGAAATAGGACAACCATACCCAGAGCAGGCAAAACAGACCTATGCTGTTAATGCTCCAAAGGAAGGCTCTTGTACCACCCGCTGAGCTGCTGACTCAGAGAAAGGACATCTCAGTCTATTTTCTGAAATGTCAAAGCTTCAAACTAGACAAACAGAAGCTAAAGCTGCAAAGGAAAGACAACCAAGTAGTGTCACCTGCAGCCACAAACTGTCATTTCAGGTCTATTTAGGCGGAAGACCAAATATGGACTGAAGTTCAAAATCAGAATTCATTGATAAGAGATTTATCTGTAGTTCAGTCGATACACAAGCTTAAGTAAGACTCATATCTTAAGGACTTTGCTTATGTGAAAATACTGACTGAAGTATGCCCTTCTAACAAGCATGTTCACATGCACACTTGTGAATGCAGACCAGATACATATTAACTCAAGGTTAACCAAATACAACATACATATGTTTGACTAGTTTAGGTGAAATTACTGTTAGCTAAAGCCAAATGTATTACTAAGTATTTAGACTGTGCTTGTCAGCACCAACATTAATTTTTCTGAATAGTACACTGAGAATTTCCCTTTATTACCACAGGAGATTTTGGAAAAATTCTATCTGTGCACCTGTCACACACAGTTTGGTGGTAACACAACTCATTATTACCTTCCTTGTTGTGAAGTAAAAATATTAAAGAGACCTTACTTGACCAGTGGGCCTTACCAACTACCAGCTGTTGTTTTTTTAAATTTTTAAAAACTTTTACCTTTGAGAATCCAAGCTCCACAAGCAATCTGTCTGCTACAAACTCAATGTACTGTTTCATCAAAGTGCAATTAATGCCAATTAGGCCAACTGGTAAGGCATCAGTTAAAAACTCCTAGGGAAAGAAAAAAAGAAAAGAGGGGCACACTAAGATATTAATAACATTAAATAACTGGTTATGTGCTAATTAGAAAGTGTTTTTATAAGGAAACAGATCTTTTCTAAAGTCAATTATTTTAATAATGGGCTTTATAATGATGTAATTGTTATATATAATACTATAATAATGTTCATTTCAATTAAAGAATAAATCAAATCAGTTTCTTGTTGATGTAATATCCTCCTCCTAAAACAAAGTATTTGAAAATTATCTTAAACAACAGGAATATCTTTTTAAAGTATTTTAAAAGATCTTTTTTTCTATATTTTTTATAATTAACTTGTTTATTTTTAGTTTACATCACTCATTTCCACAAGATTTTGAATTACAAATTTTCTCCCCGTCTTTCCCCTACCTACCATCCCAAAACAGCGATCCCACTGTATACCCCCTCCCCAAATCTCCTCTCTCCTATAGCCTCCCCCATCACACCTCTGACTTTCCAGTAGGGCAAGATGGATCTCCCTACCTCGGCACCGGTACATCTTATTTCCCAGTTGCATGTAAATAATAATAATGATAATAATATATACACATATGTATTTTTAACATTTGATTTTAGAATTTTAAATTCTAGATTCTTTCCCTTCTTTCCTTGTCACCCACCCCCACTGGGAAGACAAGCAATTCAATATAGGCCATATATGTGCAGTTATGCAAAACATCTTCACAATGGACATATTGTGAAAGACTGACTATATTTCCCTCCATCCTATCCCACCCCCCACTTGTTCTATTCTCTACTTTGTCCCTGTCCCTTTACAAAAGTATGTGCTTCTAATAACCCTCCTCCCACCCTCCATCATCCCCCCTCTCATCTCCTTCCCCCTTACTCTCCTATAGGGAAAGATACCCAATTTAGCATGTATGTCATTCCTTCCCTAAGCCAAACTCAATGAGTAAGGTTTACCCATTCCCTTCTGCCTTCCTGCTCTTCCTCTCCTTTGTAACAGTTATCCCTTGCCTCTTCTATATGAGATGATTAACCCCATTCTTTCTCTCCCTGTCTCCTCTCATTATATTCCTCTCCCACCTCTCAATTTCACCTTTTAAATATCATCCCTTCCTACTCAATTAATCCTGTTCCCTCTATGTATACCTGTACACATATATAGACTCTCACATATGTATTCATATGCATACATACCCTCCTATATAGACATATATACATTTATATTTCCTTCAACTATCTTCATACTGAGGAAAGTTTCAAAAGTTACAATTATAGTTTTTCCATGTAGGCACGTAAATAGTTCAACTTTGATAAGTTCCTTATGATTTCTTTTCCATGTTTACCTTCTCATGCTTCTTGGATTTGAATGTCAAACTTTCTATTCAGCTCTGGTTTTTTCATCAGGAATGCTTGAAAGTCCTCCACCTCACTGAATGCCCATATTTTCCCCTGAAACATTATACTCAATTTTGCTGGGTAGGTGATTCTTGGTTTTAATCCTAGCTCCTTTGATCTCCAGAATATCATATTCCAGGCCTTTCCATCCCTTAATGTAGAAGCTGCTAGATCCTGGGTTATCCTGATTGTGTTTCCACAGTATTCAAATGGTTTCTTCTTGACAGCCTGTAATATTTTCTCCTTCATCTGGGAACTCTGGAACCTGGCTATGACATTCCTAGGAGTTTTCTTTTGGGATCTTTTTCAAGAGGTGATCAGTGA
>JAQQSU010018530.1:0-10456 GCA_028627135.1 Pseudochirops cupreus
TGGGATAATTCCTCCTTGGTTTTCTTCTTTACTGTTATGGGTCATATTTTTCATATATCTCTTGTATCAGCTGACTATGCAGCTGGTAAACTTGCTTTTTATATGCCACCAGGGTATGGATAATCTTTATCCAGGCAATGGCAAGCTGCCCAAACATTCTTGCACTGGAGCCAGGGAGTCCTGTATTCAAGTTCTGCTTGAACTTAAGAAATAGGCTATAATCTCTTCCTTTATAAGAGTTTTTTTAAAAAGCTCATGTTCCAGTCTGAAGTCTTGTTATGGCAATTATAATAAAAAAATACAAAAGCTTGAAAACACAAACATAGGTAATCAGAGCAGCATCATGTAATGGGAATGGGAATTTGAAGATCTTCTTTGCCCTTTAATAAGCCTAAGGGAATTTCAAGATCTTCCCTGCCCCCTAATAGGCGGAATATAATCACATAGAGCCTGAGGTGGGAGGAGCTTGCTGAAGAGTGGATCAGAGCCCACAGGAAACTGGGAGTCAGAGCAGTTAGAGCTGAAGAGAGGAGAGGAAGCACCCAGGGAGACAGCTGGACTTGTGGGAGTGTTTGCCCCCTGTTGTGACATTTAGGCTTTGTAAGTGTTTATTTTTGTGGGAAGGCTAAAGGATGGTGTTTTTTCATGCTGTGCTATGGCGTATTAACTTCTATTTTACTGTGATAGATTTGGCTCCTGCTGTTTGGATCTGCTTTTCTGGTATCTGAATAATTGTTTTGCTTCTATCTTCTATATGGAGTCTGTTATATTTTGTGATTGAGAATTATGCTGGCATATTTACAGTTGCTGTTGGTTCTGTGAATATTGTGTTGGCATTACACACCATTAAGGTTTCAAATTCATTCTTGGTGACTGTCTCTATTTTTCTTATTTTTTCCAAAATTTTATTTTAGACTCAAATGCCAGCGCACAAATAGACAATAGAGAAAAGAAACAAAAAGCCTATTGTAAACTTAAACATTGGAACTTAAATACAAAGTTAGAAAGAAATAAAAGCATGTCATGTGGATAGCAGAACATAAGAGAGGGTTCAAAATATGTAACAATAAATTTTCATTTCAAGAAATCCTATATGATACATAATACTCATTGTGTTGAGAATTACCTGTCTTTGCTTCCTTGTGAATTTTCTTTTGTTCTTTGCTGTGCACTTTTTAACTTTGTTCTTTTTTCTCTCCTCCCAAGCCTCCCTCCTGAAAGCCACGATAAAATTTAGATATGTTTCTCCATATTTATAGATATATACATACACATATACAGACATGTACATTCCCAAACCTATTCTACTCCTGATCTTTGTTTCTATGTATATGCATATTTGTTTTTATGTATATGTATATCTCTTGTTTCTTATCCCTCCTCCCTCTTCTACTTTACTTTTACCCACTACTTTGCCCTCCTATGACTTGCCTACCCCATCAAGGATCCCTCCCCTATCCTCCCATTCCCATAAATCTAAGCACCCTTGTATACCCCTGTTGGGCTGTACTCCTGCATCAAAAGTCTCCAAGAAAAATGTGAACTCGTTGCAGACCATGGAGGAGCTCAAGAAGGATTTTGAAAATCAAGCAAGAGAAGTGAGGGAAAAATTGGGAAGAGAAATGAGAATGATGCAAGAAAATCATGAAAAGAGAGTCAACAGCCTGACTGAATAAAATAACACCTTAAAAAATAGACTAACTAAAATGGCAAAAAGAGGTCCAAAAAGGCAATGAGGAGAAGAATGCCTTAAAAAGCAGAATTGATCTGATGGAAAAGGAATTTCAAAAGCTCACTGAAGAAAATAATTCCTTCAAAATTAGATTGGAGCAAATGGAAGCTAATGACTTTATGAGAAATCAAGATTCTCTAAAACAAATCCAAACAAATGAAAAAGTAGAAGGCAATGGGAAATATCTCAACGGGAAAACCACTGACTTGGAAAATAGATCCAGGAGAGATCATTTAAAAATTATTGGACTACCTGAAAGCCATGATAAAAAAACAGAGCCCAGACATCATTCAAGAAATTATCAAGAAAAACTGCCCCAATATTGTAGAACCAGGGGGCAAAACAGAAAAGGAAACAATTCACTGATCACCTGTTGAAAATGATCCCCAAAAGAAAACTCCTAGGAATATTATAGCCAAATTCCAGAGTTCCCAGGTCAAGGAGGAAATATTACAAGCAGTCTGGAAGTACCAATGTGAGTATTGTGGAAACACAATCAGGATAACACAAGATCTAGTAGCTTCTACATAAAGGGATGGAAGGGCTTGGAATATGATATTCTGGAGGTCAAATGAGCTAGGATTCAAACCAAGAATCACCTACCCAGCAAAACTGAGTATCTTTTTTTGGGGGGGACAAAAAGGATCAAAACATAGCACCAGAAGAAGACAACAAAGTCAGGGAAAAGTATGGACATTCAATGAAATAGAGGACTTTCAAGCATTCTTGATGAAAAAACCAGATCTGAACAGAAAATTTCATTTTCAAATACAAGAAACATGAAAAGGTAAATGGGAAAGAGAAATCATAAGCGACGTATTAAAGTTGAACTATTGACATTCCTAAGTGGAAAGATGATATTTGTAACTCATGCGACTTTTCTCAATATAAGGACAGTAGAAGGCATATCTGTATAAATACATATATATGTATGTAGGTATATGTGGGTGTATGTGTGTGTTTATATATGTGTGTGTATATATATATATTTGTGTATACATGTATACATAGAGGGCACAGGGTGAGTTGAATCTGAAGGGATGATATAAAAAAATAAAATTAAGAGGTGAGAGAGGAATATATTGGGAGATGGAGAGGGGGAGAGATGGAATGGGGTAGATTATCTCAAAGGAGGCAGAAGAAGGCTGTTACAATGGAGGGGAAGAGCAGGGAGGTGAAAGGGAAAGAGTCAACCTTATAGACATTGAATTTGGCCTAAGGAGTTAATAACATACTCACTCAGTTGGGTATCTTAACCCAGGAACGTAGGGAGGTAGGGGAGAGGAGGGGGGATGATAAAAGGGAGGGCAAATTGGGGGACAGGGTAGTTAGAAGCAAACATTTTTGAAAAGGGACAGGGTCAAAGGAGAAAATGGAATAAATGGGGTTGGGATAGGATGGAGAGAAATACAGTTAGTCTTTCACAATATGACAACTATGGAAATATTTCACATAACTACATGTATAACCTATGTTGAATTGCTTGATTTGTCAGTGGGGGTGGGTGAGGAGGGGAGAAGGAAAAGAATCTGGAACTCAAAGTTTTAAAAACAGTTGTTAAAAAAGATTGTTTTTACCATATCCTATAGAAAAGAAAAGTATAAATCCAAAACCAATCCAGAGAAAGATCCTGTGTCTTATGAAATGGCTGCCCTGCCAGGCTAGTAGAAAGTTGGACATTACTGCTCTTCCAGTAGAAGGTTGTGATTTTCAAACAATGCTTCCTGAGAGATGACACCACCAGCATCATTGGTTAGGAAAAGTTCAGTGATTTCAACTCAATTCAATTTAAAAAATATTTATTAATTGACTAATGTGTTGTTAAGTATGCAGAATTGAGGAAAACAATTAGCATCTAGATTCAGTTATTCACTATTTGTTTGTGTATACACACATATGTCCACTCATACATATTTAAGCATTTGTATATATTAATTTACATGTACATGTAAATACACACTTCAACACACTCAGTCACACACACACACACATATATATTCAAGTATGTATATTTGTACTTATACATACAGGTATTGTAAGTATATAATTATTTATATATGTATGGATATATCTGTGTATGAGTATGTTATATATGTGTATGCATGTGTCTATGTGTAGATATATTTGGGTTGATTTATGTGTGTGTCTGTTTATAGAAATCTATATATACACAAACACAAATACACACACATATATATATATACATGTTATGTGTAGATACATACATGCATGCATACATACATATATGTAAATTGTAGGTCTTTGAAGCAGTTGCTTGGAGATCATCATAAGGCTGTAATTTTGAAGGCTACATGTCTCTTAAGTTTTTGCAAAGTACTCTTAAAATCATATGAAAACTTCTTAGAATAAGTATATGATATGATGCTTTATCTAGAAGATAAAGTACACTCAAGTTTTTGCTTATCCTGTAGAAAAGAAAAGTGGAAATTCAAAACCAATCCAGAAAAAAACTCTTTTGCTGGATAGGTGATTCTTGGTTTTAATCCTAACTCCTTTGACGTCCAGAATATCGTATTCTAAGCCTTGTGATCCCTTAACATAGAAGCTGCTAGATCTTGTGTTATCCTGATTGTGTTTCCTCAATACTCAAATTGTTTCTTCCTGACTGCTTGGTCATATTTTCTCCTTCACCTGGGAATTCTGGAATTTGGCTACATTATTCCTAGGAGTTTTCTTTTGGGGATCATTTTCAACAGGTGATTGGTGAATTGTTTCCATTTCTATTTTGCCCTCTGGTTCTACAATATTGGGGCAGTTTTCCTTGATGTTTTCTTGAAGGATTATATCTAGGCTTTTTTTTAATCATTGCTTTCAGGTAGTCCAATAATTTTTAAATGATCTCTATTTCCAGGTCAGTGGTTTTTCCAATGAGATATTTCACATTGCCTTCTATTCTTTCATTCGTTTAGATCTGTTTTATAGCATCTTTTTTTTTTCCATTTTGGATGGGGGAAGGTAGGGCAATTGGGGTTAAGTGACTTGCCCAAGGTCACACGGCCAGTTTTGTGTTAAGTGTCTGAGGCTGGATTTGAACTCAGGTCCTCCGGACTCTAGGGCCAGTGCTCTATTCACTATGCCACCTAGCTGCCCCCGAGTTAGTCTACTTTTTAAGGTGTTATTTTCTTCAGTATTTTTTGGGTCTCCTTTAGCAGGCTGTTGACTCACTTTTCATGATTTTCTTGTATCATTCTCAGTTCTCTTCCCAATTTTTACTCCAGTTCTCTTACTTGATTTTCAAAATCCTTCTTGAGCTCCTCCATGGCTTGCGACCAATTCATATTTTTCTTGGAGACTTTTGATTCAGGAGTTTTGACTCTTTTGTCTTCTTCTGGTTCCATGTTTTGATCGTCTTTGTCTGCCCAAAAAGATTCTGTGGTCTGATTGCTCTTCCTCTGTTTGCTCGTCTTGCCAGCCAATTACTTGACTTTTGAGGTTTTTTTTGCCATGGAAAACTCTGCTTCAAGTGTGGAGAGAGTTCTCTCCCAAATTTCTGGGGTTTTGCACAGCTGTTATTAGAGCTATGAGGGGGATGTCCTCTCTTTAGACACCACAAGCTCTGGAACATTAGTGTTCCTTACCCCAAGACCACCACCCAGGACTGCAACCCAGATCCAAGCAGGACAGAGCAAGAGCAATTACTCTTTGAATGGTTGCTTGGTCCCCCTAAGATCTGAAGGCCAGGGGCTCAGGAGGCAGCCACGTGGCAGCAGCTGTGACCAAAATTTGTTTAGAGTCATTTTTTACAGGTATTGGAGGTGGTTGGAGCAGGAGCTCAAGCAAGTTCCTGCTTTTATTTTACCATCTTGGCTCCGCCCCCTATAATTCTTTATATAAGGATATATATATCTGTGTACATGTGTGTTCTGTGTAAGTGTGTGTGTGTAAATACATTTGTATTGCTATGTGTGTGTCTGAGTATATAGATCTATAATTTGTACACACACACACACACACACACACACACACACACATATAAAAATTGTAAATACTTTGAAACAGTTGCTTGGAGATCAGACGATCCAGTTATCGTTTTGAAGGCTGTATGTCTCTTATCTTTTTCCAAAGTATTCTTAAAATGATATAAAAACCTCTAAGAAGTAGTATACAAACACTGTGCTTTTTATAGAAGATAAACTATACCCACATTTTTATCATATCCTGTAGAAAATTAAAGTGGAAATCTAAAACCAGTCCAGAGAAGGATCCTGTGTCTTAGGAAATGGCTGCACTGTTAGGCCAGTAGAATGTTGACATTTCAATGAAGTGGCTGATGAGGGATGACATCACTGCTCTGTCAGTAGAAGGTTGAGATTTTCAAGCAATGGTTTCTGAGAAGTGACACCACCAACATCAATGGTCAGGGAAAGTCCCATGATTTCAACTCAATTTAATTCAAAAAATATATATTAATTGACTAATGTGTGGCTAAATATGCAGAATTGAGGAAAACAGTGAGGATCTGATTCAGTTATCATTCACTATTTGCATGTTTAAGTGTATATGCACATATACTCACTCATACATATTAAAACATTCGCATATAATTTACATATACATGAACACACACATACCTCAGTCACAAATATATTCAAGTATGTATATTTGCATTTATATATACAGATATGTACATATAAGTATATAATTATATATGTAGGTATATGTCTGCATGTGTGTGTTATATATAAGTATGTGCGTGTGTATACATATATTTGTGTTGATATATGTGTGTGTCTGTGCATATAAATCTATATATACAGGGGTGGCTAGGTGGCACTGGCCCTGAAGTCAGGAAGATCTGAGTTCAAATCTGGCCTCAGACACTTAACACTTACTAGCCGTGTGACCTTGGGCAAGTCACTTAACCCCAATTGCCCTGCCCTCCCCATCCAAAAAAAAAGCAAAAAATAAATAAATCTATATATACACATACACATACACATACATACTCACATACATCAATATATATTCATTGTAGATACTTTGATGCAGTTACTTGGAGGTTGGATCATTCAGGTGTAATTTTGAAGGCCATATGTCTCTTACCTTTTTCCAGTGTAGTCCTAAAATGATCTAAAAACCTCTGAAGAGAAGTATATGATAAACTGGGCTTGATCTAGAACAGTGGTTCTCAACCTTCCTAATACTGACCCTTTAATACTCATATGTGGGCATATCTGCATGTGGGTGGACCTGCCTGGAAACAGAGGAGAGGTGTCTTGGTTCCTAAGACCATTGGAAATATGTGTTTTCCGACGGTCTTAGGAGACCCCTGTGAAAGGGTCATTCGACCCCCAAAGGGGTTGTGTGACCCACAGGTTGAGAACTGCTGATATAGAAGATAAAGTGCACCCAAGTTTTTACCATAAACAGTATAAAAGAAAAGTGGAAATCCAGAACCAATCCAGAGAAGGATCCTGTGTCTTAGGAAATAGCTGCACTGCTAGGCCAGTAGAATGTTGATATTTCAAAGAAATGGTGGCTAAGAGATGACATCACTGCTCTGTCAGTGGAAGTCTGGCATTTAAAGCAATGGTTGCTGAGAGATCACTCCATCAGCATCAAGGTTCAGGAAAAGTTCGGTGATTTCAACTCAATTAAATTCAAAAAATATTTATGACTGTGCGGCTAAGTATGCAGAATTGAGGAAAACAGTGAGTATCTGGATTCAGTTATCCTTCACTATTTGCATGTATACTCACACAAATAAGGTCACTCATACATATTTAAACATTAATATTTATTTATTTTTCAGGTATACATGTGCATACACATTTCAACCCACACATTACTCACAAATATATACAGATATGTTTATTTGCACTTCTACATACATGTTTAAACCAATAGATGTATAATTATTTATATAAGCATATATATATCTTTGTGTATGTTTTATATAAGTGTATGTATAGATAGATTAATAGAGATATATAGATATGTCTATATATACACATACACATACACATACATACTTACATAAATCAATACATGTATTAATTGTAGGTACCTTGAAACTCTTGCTTAGATATCAGATCATCCTGCTGTAGTTTTGAAGGTTATATGTCTCCTACCATTTTCCAAAGTAGTCTTTAGATGATATAAAAACTTCTATTTAGAAGCCCATGATATACTGTGTTTTATCTAGAAGATTAAGTACCCCCAAGTTTTTACCACATCCTGTAAGAAAAGAAAATAGGAAATCTAAAACCAATCCCGAGAAGAATCCTGTGTCTTATGAAATGGTTGAACTCCTAGGTCAGTAGAATGTTGACATTTCTTTTTTTTTTTAATTTTAATTTTTTTTGCTTTTTGGAGGGCATTTGGGGTCAAGTGACTTGCCCAAGGTCACACGGCTAGTTTTTTGTGTGTGTGTTAAGTGTCTGGGGCCGGATTTGAACTTAGGTCCTCCTGACTCCAGGGCCGGTGCTCTATTCACTGCGCCACTTAGCCGCCCCAAGAATGTTGACATTTCAAAGAAATGTTTGCTGAAAAATGATTCCACAAACATCAAAGGTCAGGAAATTTCAATGATTTCAACTTAATTCAATTAAAAAATATTCATTAATTAACAAATGTGTGTCTAAGTATGCAGAATTAAGGAAAAGAGTGAGGATATGGATTCAGTTATGATTCACTGTTTTCATTTGTACGTTTATACACACACATTTGTTCATAAATACATATTTAAATATTCATGTACAAGTTTGTGTATTTGTGTATACGTATTTTCACTTATACATACATGTATGTAGTTATAAATATATAAATATTTATATATGTATTAATATATGTTTGTATGTTCTAAATAAGTGTATTATATGCATATATATTTGTGTGTGTATATATTTATGTTGACATATGTGTTTTCATGTACATAAATCTATAGATATACAAACATACACATATATATATATATATATACATATATATATATAATTTTAGGTACTTTAAATGTAATTTTGAAGGCAACATGTCTCTTTCCTTTTTCCAAAGTAGTCTTAAAAAATGATATAAAAACCTCTAAGTAGAAGTATGTGATATTGAGGAAAAAAATGAGGATCAATGTAATGGGAATCTGAAGATCTTCCCTGCTTTGAAACTAAACTCTGCCCCCTAATGGGCTGAATGTAGTCACATGGAGCCTGTGGTGGGAGGAGTTTGCCAAAGGGTGGAGCAGAGTCACAGGAAGCTGGTAGTCAGAGCTAGAGAGATGGTGAGAGAGAGAGGGGTTCAGGCAAGGAGATAGAGAGGTTTGTGAGTAAATATTGATCTTATATTGGTTTGTGGGAAAGGTAAAGGATGCTATGGTTCTATGTGTTTTTAGGGCTTGTTAGCTTGTTTACTATTATGATGGAAAAGGCTTACTGGTTTGGGGAATTAGTTTTCTGGTGCATAAATAAATGCTTTGGTTCTGTACTCTATATGGAGAGTTTGTTATATTTTGCAATTGAATGTCATGCAACATTTATGGTCACAGTCTTTTTTTTTTTTGGATAATTTTAACTTTTATTTATTTTAGTTTATATCATTCATTTCCACAAGATTTTGAGTTACAAATTTTCTCCCCGTCTTTCTCCTACCCAACACCCCAAAACAGCCCTCCCATTGTATAACCCCTCCCCCAATCTATTATCTCCTATGTCCTCCCCCATCACCCCTCTGACTTTCTGGTAGGGCAGGATGGATCTCCCTACCACAGTGCCTGTGTCCCAGCTGGATGTAGTTAATAATAGCAATAATAATAATTGTATACGTATGTGTATGTATATATATATATATATATATATGCACACACATATATATTTTTAACATTTGATTATAGAACTTTAAATTCTAGATTCTTTCTCTTCCTCCCTCATCACCACCCTCACTGGAAGGACAAGAAATTAAATACAGGCTGTACATGAGTAATTACGCAGAACCTCTCCACAGTGGGCATATTGTGAGAGACTGTTCTATTCCTTGTTCTTTTCTCTACCCTGTCCCTGTCCCTTTATAGAAGTGTGTACTTCCATCAATCCTCCCCCCCACTGTGCCCTCCCCTCTGTCATCCCACCTCTCATCCCCATCCCCCCTGCTCTCCTGGGTGGCAAGATACCCAGTTTAGAGTTTATGTCATTCCTTCCCTAAGCCAAGTTCAATGAGAGTAAGCTTGATTCTTTCCCTTTTGCCTTCCTGTTCTCCCCCTCCATTGTAACAATTATCCTTTGCCTCTTTTATGAGATAATTAACCCCATTCTATCTCTCCCTGTCTCCTGCCATTCTAACTCCCTCCCACCTCATGATTTCACCTTTTAGAATATTGTCCCTTCCTGTTCAATTGATCTTGTGCCCTCTATGTATTCATATATACACATACTCAGATATGTGTTTGTATGCACATATAAACCCTCCTATGTAGATATATGTGTATGTATATGTATATATACATTAGTATTCCCTTCACCTATCCTCATACTGAGAAAAGTTTCATCAGTTGTAATTGTCACTTTTCCATGTTGGCATGAAAATAGTTCAACTCTGATAAGTTCCTTATGATTTCTTTTCCATGTTTACCTTCTCATGCTTCTTGTGTTGGAGTGTCAAACTTTCTTTTCAGTTCTGGTTTTTTCAGCAAGAATGTTTGAAATTCCTTCACCTCACAGAATGACCATATTTTCCCCTGGAACACTGTACTCAGTTTTGCTGGGTAGGTGATTCTTG
>JAQQSU010018531.1:0-10456 GCA_028627135.1 Pseudochirops cupreus
CCTTAACCTATCTCAGCTTTCTCGTCTATATTATAGGGGTTTTAAATAGCACCTAATTACCCAGGACTATTGTGAAATTAAAATGAGCTAATATTATAAAGCACTTTGCAAATCTTAAAGCACATAAAATACTAGCTCTTATTATTATGTATTCCTGATGTGATTCTCTCCCATCTTCTCTAACAGATGCCCCCACTATCACTATCATTTCCCCCCTCATATTCAATCTTTCCCTATCTACTAGTTTTTTCCTTATGCCTACAAACATAACCAAGTCTCCTCCATGTTTAAAAACATATAATTAACTCCTACCATTCCCACTAATTAAATTTTTATATCTCTCCCTTTCTCAGCTAAACCTTTTATACACATGATTCCCAGTTATATCCAGCCCTCTTGAATTTCTCTTTCTCAAATCAGTAGCAATACTTAGGTATCAGCATTAGCATCAAGGCCTTCTCCTGTCTCTTGCCTTGGCTCTGGTACCTGATTAGCAGTTCCTTCCATGTGGGGTCAAGCTGTAGGTTGCCCCTCTCCCCTCTAGAATCCAAAATTGTGAAATAGATTGATATCCTCTGCTCAACAAACATTATCCTGCAGTCTCATTTACTCCTGCTCACTACCATATTCAACATGTTTTCTGTGGTTATTAATTAGGCTAGACTGTTAAAGTTTTCCACAGTCTGATGATGATGATGATGATGATAATAGTTAACATTTACATAACACTTTGAGGTTTACAAAGCACTTTATTTATGGTATCTCTCATTTGATAAAGTATGACAACATTCATGCCTTCTTCCCATTGCTCTCTCCTTTAATCCGCCCCATGTTTCCTGATGCAATCTTTGTGTCAAAGCACAAAGTCATAGGATTTTGATTTCCTGGATCTTCCCCTAACAAATGGTAACCTTCTTCAGTTGTTAGGGGCAATGAAATCAGACTTACATCAGCCATTTTGGTGAAGTACCCATGTACCTCATTATATTGCTAATCAGATTTCATGGGCTTATTTCCCAACAGATAAATGGTCAAAGGATATGAACAAATAGTTCATATTCTAAGCATTCACAACCACAGGAAAGAATATTCTAAATCACTAATAAGAGGAATACAAATCAAGACAAACTTCAGGTTTTACCTGAGACTCTGACAATTGAAAAATATGACAAAAATGCCAATAGTCAATGTTGGATGGGTTGTGGAAAGATAGGCACACTAGTACATTGTTGGTGGAGCTGTGAAATGGTACAAACATTTTGGGAAGCAACATGGAATTATACAAATAAAATGACTAAAATATATATACCCTTTGAAGTAGAGACTCCATGGAACTTATACCCCAAGAAACTACTGATAAGAAGAAAGTTCTCATATACTTTAAAATATTTATGGCAGTAGTTTATTTGTGAAAACTAAGAACTGGAAACAAAGTAGATATCCATCAATTCTGGAATGGCTAAACAAATTTTGGTGCATGAATGTAATATTACAATACTGTAAGAAATTATATGTGTGATGAATACAGACTTAGAAAGATCTATATGAATTGATGCTGCGCAGTACCTGGCACATAGTAGGCATTTAGTAAATATTAATTAATTTGTTGATTGATGGGAAATGAAGTAAGCAGACCCAAGAAAACAATATACACACAGTAACTCCAACAAAATAGATGGAAAGAACTACACACCAAAAAAATTAAAAATAAATATAATGAAATTATAAAGATCCAGCAGGACTTAAGTGAAGAGATAAAAGAAGACGGCTGCAGGCTATCTTTTTGCAGAGGTGGGAAGTCTACAGATATTATACATTACACATGTTTTTGGAGTTTTTTGATATGTCAGTCAGTTATGTTGTGGGTTTTTTCTCAAAAAATTTGTCATATGAGATGGTTCTCTGGGAGGAGAGGAGGTTTGGGTTAACTATGGTGATGTAAGAAACAGAAAATATCAATAAAAATTTTTAAAACTACATTTCAGGGTTTGCTGCAATTGCAGTGGTCATCTCCGAAAAGAATGTTTGGATCCAGAATTATCACCATGCTGAGAGGAAGCATTCATCTTTGGTGAACTTTAGTGTCCATTAAATATATGTAACAATAAATAAAAGTGATGACAGGAGTGTTTTGTAAATGCTATAGACATAACTATGCCCATACCAACATGCCCTCATGGACAACTGTCTATATATGTGGTATATGTAGTTAGCAAGTATTTCCATGCACCCTGTAATTAAAGTTTGCATAGTTAAATAGTAAATAACTCCCAGCTGCAAAAAGGAAGTTGAAGACAGTGTATAATTTACCATCAAACACAATTCCAAAGAGGTCTATAATTTGCCCTAATGGTATTGTTAGTCCCCTCTTTCCTTATATGTCACCAGCCATCTAACACAAGGTTTTAAAAAGTGTTCCATGTTTAGAAGCATTAATACCTCCAGCCAAAGAACTAAGGGAGAATGGAAAATTTGCCCACAGCAGCTATATTTTATTCAAGTGTCCAGCTGTAGTCAGTTCAGGCCAGAAGCTATGATGCTGCTGTGCCAAATGCTCTTAAATTTTGCCAAGGTGAAAAGGCAATACCCTTATTGCTCTCGTCATCATAAATCCTGATATCATAATTGTTTCTAAGTTCAGTTGCTATAAAATTCAGTTATGTGTGCAAAAAGAATAACTTAAAATCTACTATGGTATAGAGGAGCTCAATTTCTTAAAAGGAAATATTCAAATGAAGCAATTGTACAGCACATAATTTGCAGCGCTGATGCATAGTCTATAAAGGTGACCCTGTGCTCTGAAAGGCCATGCCAATGGAGGACACACTTTGGTAGCTCCTCCCAAGGTGGGAAGACTTCCAACATGTGCCTGGTGGCAGACTTTGTGGTTCAAATATCAGCCTAGCTAAGGTTGAAAATAATCCTTGTCAGAAATTTGGACATCAGACAACGCATTTTCTTGGCCACAGCAACTTGTGAAATGTGATAAAGAGCAAAGGGGTTGAAATCTTCAGCGCAAGTGTCAACAGGGATTAAATCATGGTTCTTTTGAAGTATCAAAATAGCAGTTAGTGCTGAATAGAAAATAGACCATCACCATGGTGGTTCAAAATGCTACTTTTCCCCCTTCCAAATTCCTGGGTTGTGCCCTGCTAAAGGTTCCCAGAGATCAGTTGAATCAAATGGCCCATCAACTGAAGACAAAACAATCAGAAGCTAATGATATGTAAAACATGTTAGCAGCATTACAGGGGACACAAAGTCTATATATGGCCTTTCATTGTGTCACCTGGTGAATTTTGGTGATCTAGCCTAAAACAGAGGAAGTTTCTCCCATTGATATTACCACAATCCCACCAAGACAGCAGCATTTGAATGTAAGTGGTTTTCCCAAGATTCTTGAGATAAGAGAGAGCTGCATTTGTACATTCTAATCCTTACCTTAGTAGAGTGTCACTGAATGGATGGGCCATTAGAAGAGATAAGCAGAAAGCCATGGTACAGAGTTTTTTTTTGCATAGGCCTAGATAGGTGGGCTAGGTGTGCTAGAACACCCAGGCCAATGAGCATTCACACTGACCCTAGGAGTAAAGGCTAATGAGAATATGTATGCTCCATATATGCTTATCCTCCTTTGTGGGTATTTTGAATATACTTATCTTCCCAGGGAAATGTATTCAACTGGAGATCAGCTTAATTAAATGGCCCATCATGAATTGATCTCCAGCCAACTTTATTGGGATGCAATTGGGGAATCTGTAAGAGGAAAGAGAAGTATTTTGAGCCACCCTGATGCTGGCCCATTTTCTATTCAGCACTATTTGATTTTAAATATTAAATTTTTGATATTAAAAAAAACCACTTAATTCATTGACTGAATTTAATCCATAGCTTGAATTGACAACAGTTGGGCATTTGAATAAAATACAGCTGTCATAAGGTAAATTTTGGTCTACTTGATGGCAGGAATCATTTCACTTTTCTCTTTGTGTCCCCTGTGCCTAGTACAATGCTTGACATGTAGTAGGCACTTAACAAATGTGCAATGATGGGTTGAGTGATTGTTTCGCTATGTAGCTCCCCTCTAGAAAAGATGAGTGGGTAGAAGAGTTACTGGGGCATAAAAGGATAGTGAGCTCAGCTATGATAATAGAGGAAGTTAATTCTGGGGATACTTTAAGTTTAGAGTCTAAGGTGAATGTATTTCAATGTAAAATAAGGTTCATTTCCTTGCTACCTGCTTTAAAAAAGAATATCAAATGCGCCCTGAGACCTTCCAGAGCCAGTTAAGGTGCTTGCCTTCATCTTCAAAGCCTGGAAGGAGACAGACCTCTGATATTTAAGGAGCTGCCATTTGCTCTGCCTTGTATAATATTTTCTGCAGAGGAAAAGTCAACTTAGCCAAGATTACATGGAGTTCTCCAATATCAGATGTCCAGCTCAGTGGTGCTATCGAAATGTTCATAAGAAAATTCAAAACACATATCCGGACTGAGTTTCCATGCAGGTACTTGCATTTGTTATCTTAAGGGAACTCATTTTGTTGAATTTTCAGCTTAAGCTTTAGGGACTTTCTGGCTAAAATACATCACATTAAATGGTCACATCTACTGGTGAATTATGAGAGTACAGCCTGATTATGCTAAAAAGTTGCAAATACAGTAGGACTGTCAACCCTTTTTAAAAATGAGGCCAAAACATGGCTAATATGAAAAATACATTTTGCATGATTATATGTGTTGATTGATATTATATTTTTTATCTTCTCAATGGTTGGGAGAGGGTGAGGGAGGGAAAGAATTAGGAATTCAAAAAAAATTTTTAAATGAATGTTGAAAAATAAATAACTTTTTAAAAATGAGACCAAGTTCTTGAAGGGGTAAAGAAATGCTCTGGCATGGCATGCACCTGAGAGACAGGTTAAGTGTTTATCCATGGCAACTGATGAACTCTCATGGTTACAGATGAGGCTAAGTAGGCTCTTGTCTGAGAATATAGCTCCCAAATTAGGTGGGGAGGGCACCATCTTAATCTTTCTCCACAAAAAGCATTTGATTCAGTCTATTTGGGGATTTCCTCCCTTCTCCAGCTTTAGCATGTCAAACAACAACAAAAAAAGATTCATTTCATAGACATTTACTTCATAGTGTTATGGGAGAAATATTTCCTCTCTGAGTTCATATGGTAGGTAACTATTGCCAAAATATATTTACTACAATGAAGAAATTACAGAGGTAAAAACATAAGTTTTATTATTATGCTCCAGCATAGGTTCAAGTCTTAGAGAAAACTGGAACCTCCATTAGGATCTTTACAAGCTCTCTTATAGGCAAAAATTATGTCAGAGTGACACAGAAATAATTCTTTTACATATTGCAGTCTTGTACATTTCTCTTGGGCCATAAAAGTTACAGAGAAGATAGCTCCATAATCTCATACTTCTTTCAATGTTGTAAAAATTGAGTAAAGTTAAACAGTCATAATAAGATACATTCCCTAAGGAAACAAACCTCAGCAAACAAACTCTGTAGGTAAACTAAGTCAGGTTACATATTAAACTACATTTAAAGGGCTCACAAATAATCTGATTGAGGAGGAAGATTTACATATTGCCAGGGAGTCAGGGACATTTGAGAGTCTCTGGCTTCTTATCTAAAGATTGTTTAAGACTTTAAGTAAATTTTCACATCCCTTGGAACAGGTTTTGGGCAACTCAATTACCTCACCACTAGGAGAAACAGCTCTGATTTTCCTTTAAGGTTATTATTCCATGAGTCAGGTTTTGGTCAGCTGAGGTTAGTAGATTAAGAATCAAAAATTACCATTACAATAGTCATTTTTTCTGAAATGCTCTTAAGAGAAAGACATACAGAGACTGCCAAAATATGCTGTGTTCCAAATTAAGATCAGAGGATTACAGAAGTCTTAGAGCTCCAAGAGGTTTTAGAAGCCAGATGAATCAACTTCCTCATTTTGCAAATGAGGAAGTTGAACCTCATAAAGAAAAGGTGGCTGGCCCAGCCTCACACTTCCAGGGTATTTCATATCAATGTCATGAAAAGAGCACCGAGGATTTCTACATTCCTTCATCCTCAGCCTTACCAGATAGATTTAATTTAACAAAATGCCAGCGTTGGAGACTTGGGAGATATCACTGCTCTATTTCAACATCTCAGACTGTGTGTCAGGAAACTATAAAAATACTCACAGACAAAACAGTGTCACAAGGGAATCCAAAACTTTTAGTTAGATTCATGATTTCAAAAGCTTTTACACAGAGAAAAAGAATAACTATGGTCACGAAAAAAGAGCCGATTTCCTCTACAAATTCACTACCTCTGCACAAACACGTTAAAAACTTAATCAACCCTGTGTAAGCCCATGGGGTCTCCTGTTTCAGTGGCTGGCTTCATTGAACAACTATTAGAACATGGCACTTCTTAGCTGATCTGTAGGGAAATAAACTGAGTTGATTAATACACAGTGCTAGGTTTTACTACTGAGCTGAGCAGGCAGCTATTCCTGTTCCGTAGTCACAGAATGTACATCTAACACTGGACCTCCCTCTCACAGTGTGTGTTCTTAGTCAACAAACCAACAAGCATTTATTTAATCCTTATTTATTGCTAGGCATTGGGGATACAAATACAAAAGTAAGATATTCCCTGTCTTCAAGGGCTCACATTCAACTGGAGAGATACAAAATATTCATAGTTAAGGAAATTCTGGATCTTAGTAAATACAAGGAGTAGGAAGGGATGGGAAAGGGGGGGCACTGGAAGTACATTACCACAATTGGAAAAAAACACTCCAAGGGCATGACTTGAAAAATGATGCATCAAATAACAGCACACAAAGCAGATGGCCATCAGTTGGAAAAGGACTAAACAAATTATAGTCCATGAATGTAATTTCTTACAGCATTGTAAGAAATAAAGAATATGGAAAATTCAGATAAACAAAAAAGACACATGAATTTATCCAAATGAAATAAGTAGAATGTTTGTGTGTGTCTGTGTGTATAATGGCTATAACAATGTAATTTTTTAAAAAAGAAAAGTGTTATTTAATTTAAAATGACTGGCTTGTCTTAGAAAATTTGAAAAAAAGCTACTCTGGCCCTTCTTTAAAGAGCTGGGGGATGATAGATTTGAAATATTGCAGATATCTTCAAACTCAGTTGATGTGTTGGTCAATTTTGCAGAACTATTTTCTTCTTTCTTTTTTTATTCTAATGGCTCACTGGGAAACAGAAAGGGAAGGGACATAGTCAAAAATAAAACAAGATAAAAACAAGATATAAAAACAAGAGTTTAAAATAAAAACTAATTTTTAAAAACATTATCGGCATCCTTTATTTTAAATCGTCTTCATTCCTTAAGACATCTGTTCCTCCTCTCCCTTCCAGAAAGACATCCCTTATAACAAAAAATTTTGAAAAGAGAGAAAAATATAGAGGTCAGCAAAACGAACCTACACACCCATCAGCTGAGTCTGACGGTATAAGCTGCACTCCACACCGACAGTCAGCTCTCCTCTACGAGGAAGGGGGGGGCAGCGTTCTCATATCTCTTCTTTTGGATCCAACGTGGCCATTATAATTTTGCAGCATTCAATTTTTATTACTTTCTTATTGTTATTTCTGATGACATCGTTATAGTCATTATGGATATTATTTTCCTCATCCTGATTACTTCACTTTGCAAGTGCTCACACAAGTCTTTCGAGGTTCCTCTTCATCACATTCATAGCTTTGTTCTTGTTGTTCAGTCATTTCAGTCATGTCTGACTCTTTGTGACTCCATCTGAGGTTTTCTTAGCAAAGACACTAGAATGGTTTGCTATTTCCTTCTCTGGCTCATTTTACAGATGAAGAAACTGAGGCAAAGAGGGTTAAGTGACTTGTCCAGGGTCACACAGTTAGTAAGTATCTGAGGCCAGATGTGAACTCAGGAAGGTAAGTGTTCTTGACTCCAGGCCTAGTACCCTATCCATTGTGCCATCTAGCTGCCCACTCATCATATTTTTTTAAACATTGCAGTAATATTCCATTAAATTCATTTATTACAATTGTTTAGCCATTCCCTAGGTGACAGGTATCAACTTCCTTTGTTGCTCTTTGCTACCACAAAAAGTACAGCTATAAATACTTTAGTGCACATATAGCCCTTCTCTGAGTCATTCACCTTTTTCAGGTATATCTTGCAGAGGGATCTCTGAGTGGAACAATATGGACATTTTAGCACCTCAGCTTAGTTGATACAGTTTTCCAGAATGGCTGCTTTAGTTCACATCTCCACCAACAATGAGTACTGGTTTACTCACTTTCTCACATTCCATCCAAAACTATCACTCCAATCTTTCATTGCCATTGCCAACTTGCTGAGTGTGAGGTGAAACCCCAGATTGTTTTAGTTTTCATTTCTCATATTAGGTAGAACAATCTTTCTTTGGTTATTAAAATTTGCAGTTCTTCTCTTAAGAACTTTTTGTTCTTATTCAGTGTGGAATGGTTCACTGACTCATAAGACAGCATAAGTTTTCCCTTCTAGAACTGTCCCCACACAGAATGTCTAGAAGTTTCCTATGTGACAGCTCTTCACATTTTTGACAATATCTATCATGTCGCCACTAAGCCTTCTCCATGTAAGAGTCTCGGCTTCTTTGATATTGTGAAGGGCCATGGGCTAAGAAATCTAGGGATGAAAGAGAACTTCTGATCCAGCCCCTTCATTCTATAGGTGGAATATTGAGGCACCAGAAAGTTAAGGTAACTCATTACCTTTGGCCATCTGTTCTCTTTTGAGTGTACTCTAGCATGTCAAAGGCCCTCTTCATGTGTGTTGCCTGGGACTGGACACTGTGCTCTAGATTTGGTCTTCCCAGTATAGGGTATAATGGGAATATTCTGTGTCTTGATCTGGACAATGTTTCTATTAATGCAAACCAAAAATAATTCTATTACTGTCATTATGGAAGGGATCTAGGGCAGAATCCAAGCTAAAGACATCCTTCAAAGATTTCTCTTTGCAAATGATATTGTGCTGAAAGAATCAAGACTCAGAACACTAAAAAAAAAAAAAAAACCTTAACAAAAACCAAAACAAAACTTCCTAAATGAGATCCATGAGCAATCAAAAGAGTTTGGTCTAACTATCCACAGTGGAAAAATTAAATAAATCAAAAATGCTTATTGTTGACTATGATATGAAGTTGGACATACAACAGATAGTTCATCAGTCTATCAGTATATATGTGTATATAAATAAATATATGGGAAGAGAAAAGAATAATCATTTATATAGTGCCTACTATGTGAAAGGTAGTGTGCCAAGCACTTTTTAAAACAAATTTATCTTATATTATCCTCACAAAACCCATAAGAGATATATGCTATTATTAACCTCACTTTACATTTAGGAAACTGAAGCAAATAGCAATCAAGTGACTTGCCTGTGATCACAGCTAATAATTATCTAAGGATGGAGATGAACTCAGGCCTACCTGACTCCAGGCCCAGCGTCTTATTCACTGAGCCACCAACTGCATATGTGTGTATGGAAGTACATGTGCATATGTATCTATATGGATAGACATGTATAATTTATTATATATACATATATATATATATATAAAGTTTCTGTCCAGTAATTATCTGTCATATACACAACCGACAGATGGATAGATAGATGGATAGATAGATAGATAGATAGAAAGATGGATAGATGGATGGATAGACAGATAGACCAGTCCTGCACAGAAACTGTACATGTACAATTAGTTCAACCCAATATTGAACAAGAAGAAGAAAGATAACTGTATCTCCTTTGAGAATTGTGTGGTACTTTTAATCACCCAAAACTTCTCTCTGAAGGAATGACCTATCTTTTTAAAAACACTGTAATGGATGCTGTGATGTTGTATAGCTTTGAATCATGGAATATTATCATCTCTGAAGAAGCAAAGTTCAAAGTAGACCAAAGAACAAAGAGATGTATAGCATGTGTGAGCAGACCGTGACACATCACGCACAGGATGCTGTGCCAGAGGAGTGAGGTAATGGATGTCATCAGAGAAGTGTGTGACTAGAAACAGATAAGCCAGTCATGAAGTCACAAAGGGATAATTGATGTACAGTCCATTGTGCTCCATTGGTACCCATTCCATGTCAAAAGGTCTTGAAGAAAGACTACAGTGCATGGGGTGGGGGGTGGGGAGGAAGGCGGTAGTGTGACTCTCTGAGGCAGATTTGTGAGAATTTAGAGACAAGAGTCATGCAATTTTGACTGGCATAGGCAGGCTATGATCTGCATTCTAGGAAGGAATACCCATATCAGGGACGTTATAGATCCTTCAAAATATGGGGTTTTTTTATTTTAAGTTTTTTCATTATAACCTTAACCAACACCAATAAACATGGATGTTTCCACATTAAAAAAAACTGAAAAAAAGATTT
>JAQQSU010018532.1:0-10456 GCA_028627135.1 Pseudochirops cupreus
TCCACCCACCTGGGTTTAGGCTCCATACAGTACAATCTCCCTTCCCCCTTCCTCAGTGATTTCCAAGCCTGGGGCTGTTTACACTAATGCAAGAATGTACTCTAGGTGGGGCTTTTACCTCTTGATTTTTTTGTGTGTAAGGAAGGGGGATCAGAGCCCCTAGATTTCATTCCTCCATCCCAACTTCTGAAAGTCTGGGCATGTAGCTTCAAAAATCCAGGCTGCGGGTTGCTAGCCCCAGGAAAAACCGCTGACCCTGCTGTTCGCCCTGCGATCCCTCCTACCCAGTTCTGTCGGTCCTCACCTCAGCTGTGAGAGGGCTGCAGAAGCCTCTGGCTGGGTGAGTCTGCTGCGTGGGGCTTCCCAGTCTGCCGCACTCTGCTGTCAGGGCCGCGCTGGTGCCACTTCTGTGTGCTCAGTTCTCCCTGCCCCGACCTGATTAGGCACTTCTCTGGGCTGGGAATCTGTCACTCTCTGTCACCCAATGGGTTCTGTCACTCTTAAATCCGCTCAAATTTACTTTTTAGTTCCCAAGGACGAAATTCTTGGGGAGCTTGGAGAAGTCACTGCTTACTCTCTGCCATCTTAGCCCCAATTGATTGTTTAAAAAATTCTAGAACATACTATGAAAGGGGCATTTCGAAAAGGAAGCAAAAATGACCAATAACCATCATAACCACATTCAGAACAGCTCATGCCAAAGTAACCTTAAATTCAGTTTTGGACGATGTAACTAGGTAAAGGGACTACTGTAAAGAATATACCTAAATTTCACCAAAGAATTTAACAAAATCTCTTATCTCCCTGTGAAAATGGTGAACAGATGGGATACTAGTGAAAGACTCTAAAACAGTTCCTTTAAACTCTTCTTAGAATTTACTTTGATTTCTAAAGTCTGCTGAAAGGTAAAATCCCCTAGCAGGGTAATCTGAAACTCAAAGAAGGATTACTAATGGTTGAAAGTCAATTTGGATTGTATCCCAGGGAATTATCTTTTGTTCCACACTCTCCTACATTGTCATCAATGCTTTGGATTGTCACATATAGCATGCTTATCTCCTTGGCAGATGGCACAAAGAGAAAAGTGAAGTCTAAGGTTTTGAATGTCAAGAGTCAGTGTCTAAAAAGACAGGCTAAAACAATTGGCTAACTTTAATGAAATAAAATCTGAGAGGCCAGGGGAGGGAGGCAAAACCCTACTCTTGGGTTCAAACTTCAAGCTCAATATGAATCAACTTGTGTGACACAACAGCTAAAAACTCTACCTTGGACTACGTTAAGTGAAGAATTATATCTAAAACAAGAGCAATAGTAATCCCGTTGTACTTTTCCCTGTTGAAATCGCAAATTCTATTCATTTCTAGGCATCAGATTTTAGGAAAAGCTTTCATAAATTATAGTACATGTGGAAAAGCAAGGCCATTAAAGTGAGGATATTGGAGACCATAGCATATGATGATCTGTTGAAGAAACTGGGGTTCTTTAATGTGGAAAACATGTGATTGGGGGGAAGGGAATGACAGATGTCTTCAAGTTTTCAAAAGGATGCCATATGGAACAGGGATTAAATTTATTCTGCTTTGCTCTGGACAGCAGAATTTAGTGATGTAGACAGCAGAACTTAGCGATGTAAAAAAGTTGAAGCTAGATAAAAGGGGAAAGTCTGAAATCATTATATAAATATTTGTTATTATTTTTATTACTATTTTATTGTTATTATGCTATCATATCAATTATAATTATTATCATATCAATTATAATGATCCCAAAGTGTAACTGATTGTCTTGTCAGGTTGTAGAGTTGTTTGTTCCCCCTTCACTGGAGGTTATTAAGGCTGGATAATCACACATTAGGAATACTGTAGAGGGATTTCCTATTCAGGTACTGTTTGACTAGGTAGCCTTTGAAGTCTCTTCCATCTCTCAGATTCCATGATTCTGTCAATGAGTCTAGGGAACAATTAGTAGTCTAGATTTACTGGAACACAGCATGCAACAAAGAGAGAAGTTTGAAATGGGATTGAAAAAATGAGGTCAGAGAGAGAGAAGATCTTTAAATTCTAGGATAAGTTTCTATTTTTTTCCTTATGAACAAGAGGGAGCCCAATGAAAGTTTTTGCACAGAGATGTGACAGCCACAAACTTGGAAGATTATTTTTGGCATCTCTGGGAAAGATGACTTGGGGAGGAGAGACCAGTTAGGGGGTTATTATGCAGGAAACGAGAGATGAAATGATGAATTAGGTTAGAAGTAATGAGAAGGGATGGATGCAGAAACTTTACAAAGGTAGGTAGGTCAACCAGTATTGGCCACTTATTGGATGTAGAGAATAAAAGAGATGAAAGAGTAAAAAATAATTGCAATTTCAATCAATGATGATTGGGAGGGGTGCGTGCTGCTATCAGTAGAAGTAGGTAAATCAAGGGGATGCTGTTTAGTAAGATGATATGTTCAGTTTTTGCTAATGTTGAGTTTATTATAACAGTGAAACATCAGGTGCAAATGTCCATTAGGGAGTTGGAGTTCAGGGAACAGATTGAAGCTGGATCATAGATTTGGAGGCTATTGGTATAGAAGTAATTACTGAAGTCAGTGGTGTAGATTAAATGTCTAAAAGTGAGTGTAAAGAGAGAAAAGAAGGGCTGATAAAAGAGTTTCAAGGGCCAGTTTCAGAGGAAAGCAGGGAAGACAATGAACCAGCAGACAGGACCTCAAAGGATTAGTTAGACAAGTAGAAGGAAACCAGGAAAGGATAATACTATAGAAGAAAGGGGAAAGAGACTACTTAGGAGGCAGAGGTAATCAACAATGTCAAATGCTATAGACAGGCCAAGAAGGAGAGGACTGAGAAAAGATGATCAAGTCTGGCCATTTAAAAGCTACCTTGGAGAAAGCAGTTTCTATTAATACTAGAGACAGAAGCCAATTTGCAAGAAGTTGAAAGATGAGAAGTGGAGGCATTGATAGTAGTTACTCTTTCTAGAATTTAAACAATGGGAGAGGAGGGAGATAAAATAGGACTTTTCCTTGGCTCAGTATTCTTCCTCATAAACAAAACCCAGATTGTTGCAGTGAGGACCCCAATATTACTTCTTAGTAACCTAGGGAACATGGAAATAGAAGAAGCATAGGGGAGGAAAGAGAGTTAGAACTAGTCAGGAGGCACGTAGGGTTGAATTCTGCCTCCCTAACACTTGCTGGTTGCATAAACACAGACAATCTCTTAACCTTTTTGAGTTCCAGGCTCCTCATTTATAAAATGGGGATAATAATACTCTTAGTACTTATGCCACAGGGAATTTTTGAGGATTAAATTAAATAATATGTACAAAACTCTTTGAAAACCTGAATGCATTGAGGCAACATGATTTGGTGTTCTCAGGTGGGGAAGAGAGGGAAAGGAATACATGGTTAGTATTTGTTCCAGGCACTCTGTGCCACTATGTATCAGGCACTGTGCTAAGCACTTAAAATATATTAATTTATTCATTCTCACAAAAAAAAAACTAACCTGTGGGATAGGTGCTATTATTATCCCAATATTACAATGGAGGAAATTGAGGCAAACAGTAATTTAAATGATGTGCCCAACCAACTTTATAGCTAATATATGTCTCAGACTGGATTTGAACCCAGACCTTCCTAATACTTGTATCAGCCCTCTATCTACTGTGCTACCAGCTGTTTCAAGTTGTACTAAGTGCATTTTTGTTACCAATCATCTGAGATGTGGCTTACTCAATGTATTTATCAGACCTGAGGCTACTGACTTGTGTCTATGGATTCCAAACCTACTGGCCTAGTGCTTTCTGCACTTTAGAGAGCTAGCCTTGAAGTCAGTAATACAAGAGGCTCACGTTTCCTCCCATCCTCTCAACCAACTCTGTGTATCTATAATGGCTGAGATACTGGGCAAGTTATAACCTCTCAGTATCCCAGGCAACTCCCTAAGACTATAAGGTTCAGAGCAGGAGCTGATCTCCAGTGGTAGAGGGAGTTTGTCACTGGGAGTTACCCTATACCTGTGAAATCATAGATCTGTCTGAAATAATTATATAAACTTCAAGTATCATCATTATTATCAGTATGAAATTCCCTTTGCCATGTCAACACATAAGGCAGGGAAACATTTGCAAATTAAGTAACAGGATTCCTGACTCTGCCATAATTCCACAGTAAATATGCAAACTAAATTCTAACAAGAATCCCAGGTTATGCATTCATCCAGCTTGCTTAAATTTACCTATAAAAATATTGACCAATCTACAAAATCTCTATTTGCCCATTACATGTTTTATCAGAATCCCAGGGATGTCATTGGAGAATAGTACCTATAACTTTCTGTAGAGATAGGGGTAGGCCCACACTGGTATGTTTTGGCAGGCTCTCCTTGCCAGAGAGTGTGTTTCTTTATACTGATCATACAGAGGTCACTATACTTTATTTAACTGATTCATTTCTAGAATAGTCATAATGACTCTATGCTGGTGTGGTCTTCTTCATGTTTCTTCATGCAGTGTAGGTATCATTCATTCAATGATGATTTGTTTAGACTTTCATATTCTCAGCCCTACAATATATATTCCCAAATATTATGCATATTCCTGAATAATATGCATATAACTAACATAGTTGAATAAAATTGCTCCTTCCTGTGGCAGGAAAATAAGACTAACATCTACAGGTACCACTAAAAAGAAAATTTAAAATCAGTGATCATAATGCAAGTTGTTAGTCCAATGTCACCAGTTGACGGGTCAGGAAGAAGAGAATTAATTATGTAGTGTTCTGTAGTATAATTAAGAATATTACTTCTCTAAAATGTTTACTCCTTAAGGAACAAGTTACTAAAAATGATTGGATCAGCCTAACATTCACACACCCCAAACTTCTATGGCTCAGTGAGAGTAACAATCAAATGGGCTGTCTTTCTTTTTCAATAAATGATCTTTAGAATACCTGTGTTCCTTCTAAGATGAGGAAGAGCTGATCTAGATTTTTCATAAATGTAGCTCCCAAGAAATCTCAACACAGTCCCAAGCAGTGCCTTTGCTAATTAATTTATAGAACATGCTCCCTGGAAGAAGATAGTAGTATACTACTATGCTGAGATATGGATAAGCTGAGGTTCACTCAATGCACTCAGCAGAACAGCAGCTACCACCCCAAGTCTCCAATTCCTGGTGCATTCTGAGAGTACTACACTCTGATCATGTTCTGGAATCTGTTATCCCCTCTCTAGGATGACGTTTTCAATTCAATAGGCCAATGTACTTGCCAATATCGTCACATCATCAATATCATTTTATTGACAATGCTTTCAATTAATCTTAACTAGCCAAAGCATTCCCAGGACCATGCCACGCCTGTTAATAGGAGCATAATAGGGAGATTATATGGTGAGAATGGTCATGTAAGTGACAAACACATGCACCATGAACAAGAGCCATCTGGCACTGCTGAGCTCAGCTGTTGGCATGACTAGCACCCAGTGGGCCCTTAAAGAGCTCTGCACTCTGCTGAGACATCACTCTCTCGTTGGAGGAGGCCAACCAAGGATGTTGAGCCAAGAATGATCACATTATGTTCCTCATTACCTTCAAGTCACTCTAAGGAATGGAATTGTAAAGTATCTTACCTTGCATTGTCATTCTGGTGGGTTCTGAAAACAGAGGAATGAGCAAGAGGTAGATGAGGTAGACAAATGAAAGCCCATTGTACCGGAAAGCACATGCTGCATTTGGAAAGAAGAAAGAGGGAAAACTGTATTAGTTAAATCATCTTCAGTAATGGAGAATCCAAGAATCCAACAGCATCTATTACCTACTCAAACAGCATCACTAATCAGACAGTAGTAGCAACTGACAAATATTTCCCGAAATAGGGTTTACCTTGTATTTTATATAGTGGAGAATATGAAAGAATTGCAAGAGGTCACCTTTGCCCTCAGAAAGACTACAACTGAGTTGGGGGTGGAGTAGGGATAAGACTAAAACAAAAAGAATGATGGCTAAATAATATAAGACAATTTAATTCAATTGACTGAAGTTGACTTCTTATACGCAGTGCTAGAAATACAAGAGATAATTAAATGCTAAATTACGTGTTTCTTGTAAAAGTACTACAGAAATTGGAGAGATGTGGGTCATAGGAGAAGTGATCAAGTAAGGCTTCATATAGGAGAAGGTACTTGATGTTGGCCCTGAAGGATGACAATAATATTAATAATTAGTCAGTAAAGTAACTATCATCTATCAAATACCGTGTGCCAGGCCCTGCTAAGCACTAGAGATATGAAAAAGGGCAAAAGAGATACCCTGCCTCAAGGAGTCTAATGGGAGAGACAACAAGGAAACAGTAAATTTGTTGTTCAGTCATTTCAGGCTCTTTATGATCCTATTTCTGATTTTCTTGGCAAAGATATGATTTCAGTAGAGTGCTTACTCCCTTAACTAATGCAGATCACAATCTGCCCACACTTTTCACCTGACTCAGTTTTTGTCCATAGCTTTCCATATATCCTTCACAACAAAATCTGACTGATAAATTGGAAAAAAAAAATTCCTGGCCTTTTCATATCTTTGGGGGGTATCAATATACACTTCAAATTATCCATCTTTTGTATGTAATTCTAGCTACATTAATAGCCTTCCACTTCAACTTGTCATACATGTTCTCCATGATGTGTTTTCTATCATTTCTTATATACAAGTTTTAAGCAACATGAAACCTACTGATACCTAGCAAGAATCTCTCCTTTTCCTTTCAAATAATTTACACTTTGCACTTTTCTAAGAGCATGCTGTTCTATCATTAATAAAGTCAGGACAATACTGGTGTTAGAAGAATAGGTTTTTGTGGTTGTGAGCAACTTGGTGTCATTGAAAACACTATCATTGAAAACCAAAAGAGATTAACAAAAGAGATTAACACACTATCCTCCTACTCAATTCTAAATCAGTTCATTTTCACTCTGAATTTCCTTTCCAATAAACGGTTAATGACAGACTAAATAAATGCACTTTACAACAATCTGTATGCCCTAGTATGAATTGTTCTTCTTATCAGATGAAATATTTGTAAGCTCTCAGCACAGCATGTGGCACACAGTAGGTAATAAATCCCTATTCCTTCCCCACTTCATTTTTTGATCACTGGTTTGTTTTTTCCCCCCAGAGATTGATTATACCATTTTCTTTTCATTGTTGGGGAAATCACCAAGGAGACTTAATAGCGTTTGGGGTTTTGATCGAATCATAATGCTCTCATATAAAAAATAAAAGCATTTGGACAACCTCATCATCAATAGAGAATCTTTATTTTGAATTTTTGTCTTAAATCTTCTGATAACAAGTGAATGGAATGAACCTTAGATAACTCTAAGTCTGCCTGTTTTATATGCTACTTCATGGCAATATTTGCTGGATATTCAGATAAATGTATTTCTATAGCCACGTCTGTCAAAGAATCTTCTTTGTTTTTCATTTCTGCATCGAAGACACCTTGTCTGAGTACAATGTTTCTCTTGTTTGTTCTACCACATCAAATGTTTTTTTTTACATAATCAATAAAAAAAGAAACAGGGATGTTGTCTGACATATATGCCTGTCATTAGTCTGGTTATAAGAATGGGGTATAACTTAGAAGGTCTCATGGAAGATGCATTACAATCATTTGAAAACCATTTTTATGGAAAAAAGTATAGTGAAAAGAAATTCAATCCAATCCATACTTATTTTAAATGACTAATATGTACAAAGCATTGGTCTGGGAATAGTCTAAACCAATTAGATCCTGACCCCAAGGTGCTTCTATCCTACTGGAATATGCAACATATACAGATCCAAAGGAACATATGGTGATTTAAGAAGAGAAAACGTAATTCTCATATGTGGGAAATGATCAAAGAAAGTATTTAGAAGGGAGGTAGTACTTAAACTGAGCCCTGAAGGAAGATATAGATTCTAGAAGATAGAGAGGAAGAGGGAGTGAATGCCCAACATTCACATGAATACCCAGAGCTGGGTTGGTGTCCTCTCAGTCACCTTTTTAGGGGGTTTATTTGATCATTTCCATACCTTTGGAATTTTACTGTTTATAACTTATCTTTAAAATAAATATTTTGCAAAATTTCTTCTTGATTTCTTGATCAGATTCAGCCCTTTTCCTCAACTCCATCTTTTGAATTACCATGAAGTTTCAATGTGGTGGTTTGATAATTTTTGCCAATGAAAAGGGATGTTTATGAAAACAACAGCAGGACTATTCCACTTGAGATTTGTTCTCTCCTGTCCTTCTTCTTCTCCCTCTCCCTCTCCTCCTGTCTCTCCTCCTCTCTCCCTCTCTGCCTGCCCTTTTCTTCCCTTACCTCTCTCCCTTTCTCCCTCACCCCTTCTCCCCCCCTTATCAGTTTCAATTTGGAATAATACTTGGGTTGATTAGCTAAGCTCAAGCCAAGTTCATTGCAGTTCATTTTCTTCTCAATTGCTTTTCTCTCTTTTCTAAGATAATAGTTTATTCATCATCTTCTATCACCTATCTTCTTAATGTTTTATAAATGAGTTTATAAATGACTTTTCTAAAAGAATGTTATTTTTTCTGTGGTTTTTGGAATTGTGAGGAAATGCACTTTACTTTAGGTTACTATAATGGCAAGCAAAGTAGTACTTTGTTACTTGCTTCAGCTTTTCAAGTGCCTTTGATTATGTCAAGTCTTTGTTGGAAACAGTATGCATTGTGCTGCCCTTAAACAGGCCTAAGGGAGTTTGGAGACATTCCCTGCCCTTAACAGGCCTAAGGTCATCACATGGACCCCAACAGTGGGAGGAGCTTGCCAAAAAGGCAGAATAGGAAGGGTGGAACTGGAAGCATGGAACAGGAAGAAGCAGAGCAGAGAAAAGCTTGAGCACAAGCTGGGACCAAGCAGAACTTGGAAAGTGAGAATTTTTGTGATTTTGGCACTCCGTATGTTCTGTTTTGATGTTACTTTGTCAGACCACAAAGCATTGTCTGTTGAAAGAGGACTTTACTGCTGATACAGAAGCCCTGTAAGAGGACTTTACTCCTGTTTACAGAAGTCCAGAAAGAGGGTTTTACTGTTGTTCACAGAAGTCCTTAGACTTTACGGTTGATTTGTGCTGGACTTCTCAGACAGAAACTTTGTCTGTTGGTTTGTGTTACTTTGTCATACAGAAAGTGAACTGAGATGACAATGCCAGCAATATGTGTAAATATTGTTGTACCTCTGCTAAGCTTTGTCTTCCTAGAAACAGAAACTTCCAAGAGTTGTCCCAGCTAAGTTGAGGTATGAAACAGGAGTAGAGAGTTGCCTATGTGTGGAGAGCTGCCTACATGTGAGTCCAGGTAAGAGCTGGGGGAGCTGCTTACCTATGAATTTAGACAAGAGATAGCAGTGGCCAGCTGGTTGAAGAAGAATTGTGGGGTTTAGAAGTCAGCCTGGAGTTAAGATAAAAGAGGACTTTACTTGAGTACTCTGCATTGACCTCTGCATATGACCTAGGGGTGGATGGTGTTTGTACTTTTTTTTTTTTTGCTTTTTGGAGGGGGGAAGGTAGGGCAATTGGGGTTAAATGACTTGCCCAAGGCCAGTTTTATGTTGTGTGTGAGGCCAAATTTAACTCATGTCCTCCTGACTCCAGGGCCTGGACCCTATTCACTGTGCCACCTAGCTGCCCCAAGGTGTTTGTACTTTCTGCTATGCTTTAAGAATGATTGGAAGCCAGCTTTGAGTCAAGATGAAAGAAGATTTTACTTGGGTGTTCTATATTGATTGAGGAGACTGTGACTTACTGAATAGGTTTGTTTAAGACTATGTGGCCATCTTAATAATAAGTTGTTATGTTATATTGTGAATGTTGTGCTTTAGTTTCTTGAATATTTTGCTTTAATTTATTGCTAAATAAACAGAGTTCACTAAACCATGCGATTAGACCCTTAAAGTTATTCATTGCAGCAGTCCTTAGGAGAGCTGTTCGTGATTAGCTTTACAGTTATCTTCTTTGACAAGTGGTGATAATCATTGTCAATGTCTTTACTTTTGTCCATTTCCCAATTTTTGGAGCTGATAGTTTATTTGGACATTTTGTGATTGCATATATTTGTATGTTATAAAAACTGCAACTATTCTACCTTTTGAAGTAGCCATTCAGAGCTCATTATATGATTTAATTTCCTAAATATGGAACCTGGTTTGTACTGGGTAAAGATGTTGAGAATAAAAGCACTCCAAGAAGAAACACACACACAATGCGTGCATACACATCCACACACACACATACACCCTAGAATTTAATAGTATATTGGGAAATAATGAAAGAAAAATTGTGAAGGAGAGAAAAAAATGAGAAAAGTGGAGACCTATAGAGTGTGAGAAAAAGGATATAGAAGGAAAGAAAAAGAAAAGAGGAGAGGAAAAAGGTGTTTAAAAAAATTATT
>JAQQSU010018533.1:0-10456 GCA_028627135.1 Pseudochirops cupreus
TGGCTTTCAGGTAGTCCAATAATTTTTAAATTGTCTTTCCTGGATCTATTTTCCAGGTCAGTGTTTTTTTCAAGGAGATATTTCACATTGCCTTCTATTTTTTCATTTGTTTGGATCTGTTTAATAGTATCTTGATTTCTCATAGAGTCATTTGCTTCCATTTGCTCCACTCTAATTCTGAAGGAATTATTCTCTTCAGAAAGCTTTTGAGATTCTTTTTCCATCTGGCAAATTTGACTTCTGAAAGCATTCTTCTCCTCATTGGCCTTTTGGGCCTCTTTTGCCATTTGAGGTAATCTATTTTTTAAGGTGTTATTTTCTTCAGTCAGGTTATTGACTCTCTTCTCATGGTTTTCTCCCATCATTCTCATTTCTCTTCCCAATTTTTCCTCCACTTCTCTTATTTAGTTTTCAAAATCCTTCTTAAGCTCCTCCATGGATTGTAATCAGTTTACATTTTTCTTGGCAGTTTTTGGTGTGGGACTTCTGACTGTGTTGTCTTCCTCTGACTCCATGCTTTGATCCTTTTTTTCTCCAAAAAAGGTATCTAAAGCTGGATTGCTGAGCTTGGTTTGCTTCCTTTGCCTGCTCATGTTGCCAGTCAATTAACTTGATTTTTGAGCCACAGTAGATCTCAGCTTCCTAGGGGAAGAGCTTTGTCCCAAATCGCTGAAGTTTTTGCAGCTGCCAGAGCTAGTAAGAAGCCACTGTCTCTGCAGCCCCCACCAGCTTTGGCTTGCTGGTCACACACCTCAAGACCACCACCCAAGACCATGATCCTGATACAGGCAGGTTAATGCAAGAGCACTTAGCCTCTGAATGATCACTTGGCCCCCCTTCAATCTCCAGGCTGTGAGCTCCGAGGCAGCCACGTGGAGGTGGCTGCAAGGCTGCCGCTTCTGCTGCTTTCTTGCCCTGGGAGCTGGCAGCCAGACCCGCTTCTCTCCCCCAATTTAGCCAAGTTCCACTGACCTTTCACTTTGTCCTTGGTTCTTATGGGTTGATAACTCTGGAACGTGCCACAGCTGCTGGTGATCCACTCTCCTGATGGCTCCAGCTGTGGCTTGTCCTGACAGCCCTGGGGCTAAGCTGCAGTTTCAGGTCCAGCTGGTTTCGCCTCCCAGCGCTCTGCGATGAGCCCTTCCCGTCTGCCTGCCAGGCTGCCTTCAGTGGGAGATCTGTTTTTCTGTAATTTTGTGGGTTATGGAGCTCTAAAATTTGTTTAGAGTCATATTTTATAGGTATTTGACGTAGTTATAGGGGGAGCTGCAGAGTTCTGCTGCTTCTACGCTGCCATCTTCCCCATTCACCTTGAAATTCCATTCTTAGAGATTTTTTTTTATCAGAAAGTATCCTTTCCTCTAGGTACCTTCAGGTAAGAAGCATGGAAAGTAGAGAAAAGGAAGACAAAAGATAACACTTACCTCATAATTTTGCCTACTCTTACTCTAACCTAAGCAAGACCACAATAATTCAGCTGCAGTGGAACCTTGTGGCTTGCTGACATAAATAAGGCTGAGCTGGGTTTAGAAGTGTTGTTACCTTAGAATAGTATTTATGGCAAGAATGTGGTCTGTATAATGATAATGTACCAATCAATAAACTAGGCTCAATACATAAAATATACAGTGGTCTAATTATTTTCCCTCTGTGATTAAGGTTACCTTATACTATCTAACAGGAATCTCAGATATATTTATCATGATGAATAGTTACCTCTGGTTGCCAGAGAAACTGCTTATAATTGATATAAATCAAAAACACTTTTGGTTAGATAACTTTGAACTAAAATGAAATTGTGTCCAAGTCCTAGGAATGAGAAACAATAAGTCGATGTTGTCAGAGTCTTTTCTGTGACCAGAAAGGTACTGGTCATCTTGCAATTTAAAGAGGTCAGAGGATTAAATAAAATATGGATATGTCAACCCAGTTCCCAAATTAAATTTCAGCCATGTGTATTAGGCAAGATTTCAACTCAGATCTTCTTGAGTCCAAGTCCAATGTTCTAGCCACCATACAAGCTAGCTGCTTAAGTATCCAGTGGAACATGAACAATGGCAAGATGAGATCCTTCACATTAAAGACAATGCCACACTAAAAGCCAATAGACTAGACTGATTTACTCAATATCCCTAACCTCTAGGTTCCTCATCTGTAGAACAGGGATCATTGTACCTGCTCTGCTTAGCTCACAGGATTAGTATTAAATATGAATAAGAGAATGGATAGGAAAGTGATTTTGTAAGCTACAAAGTGCCATACAAATGAAAAGTATTATTATCAATCTCATCATAGGCACTCATGCAATAATGCAGCAGTGGAATTTCAGAAACAGATTGTTACATCCCTAATCTATTCAATTCTCTAGGCTCCTTAAATGAATGATAAAGCTCAAACGGGAAGAAAGGGAAAGAGAGTAAGAGCTTATACTAACATCAACACCCATATATGAACTACTTCACACTACCTTTCCATTCCTCTGTCCCAAGTGATTTACTTTCTAGAGTGGATGGATCAAGTGATTCCAGACCTAGGAAAGACTCTCTTAATGCCTACACCCCATCCAATAGTCAAGGTCAGAAACCCTTTGGAAACTGCTTTGATTTCTGAATATCTTGCCATATTTTAGTTTATCCTTTCCCACAATAACATCTGAGGTGGGAGTGAGGGTTGCAGTTCATGAACTGATTACTATTAATTAGGCATCAAAGGTTCAGTAGGGAATCATAATTGAGAAGCTGACTTCTAAGGGCTTTAGAGAGAAAAGATCTTCCTTAACTTCTTCCTGGGAGATTACTCAGACTTCTTTAGTCACCTAATAAAATGTCTCATTCAACCCCACTGGGTATTTGATTTATCTGACTGTTCTGATTATGAAATATTTATAGGCAGCTAACAATAAAAATAATAGTAATAGTTATAATAAGAAGATGAACTAACATTTATATACTGCTTTAACTCATTTAAAAGGTAAGGAAACTGAAATAGACAATGTATAAGGAACTTATTCTGGAATAAAGAAGTAAGTGCCCATGATGAAACTGAGTAATCTATTTGAGACAAATTTAACTAATTTATTTGCCCAAACTGTAGTTTGAAGGATGTTGTTTTACCACTAGTGGCCCAATAACATGAGTATAATTTACCTGAAATCAAGGGTCCAAAACTTAAATATTCAACCTGTACCTGGATGGATCCTGGGCCTCTAAAGGCTTACACAAATTAGCTGCTTTGTTAAGTGGCTAGTGGAGTTCTAACTTCTATTATTTCTACCTTGAACTGATCAACCTAGATTTATTTTTTTCAGCAAATAGCCATAAAGAATATCCAGGTATAAATGAGAAGGACTGTCCTCTGTAGCTGAGTTCAGTGTAGAAAGAGCTTAATAAATGCTTGTTGTGTGCATGGCTAATTTTCCTCAGTACACCACCACTTTGCTAGTCACTGAGACAACACTAGAGTCATTTTCAACTTCCTATTCTCCCTCACTCCACATACCCAATCAGGTTCAAGTTTTGTCAATTTTACCTGAAGATCTCTCACATCCCTCCCCTCTTCTCTATTCACATGGCTACCACCCTCTCACTTGGACCATTGGATAATCTACTGATTGGTCTACCTAAATTCTCTATTCCCTCCAATCCATCTTTAACTTAGATGTCAATGTGATTTTTTTAAGGCACAGGTTCAACCATTTCACATTCCTACTCAATAAACTCTTCTAAGGTGGAAGGGAGTTATTCTTAACTTTCTTTGTGTCATGACTCCCTGTGATAGTCTTGGTGAAGCCAATGGGCCCCTCCTCAAAATAATATTTTTAAATGCATAAAATAAAATACATAGGATTACAAAGGAAACCAGTTATACTGAAATAGTTATTTTAAAAAATACACAGATGTAGGTTAAGAACTCCTGTTCTAGTGATTCACTGTGGCATTGAGGGGCAAATATGAGCCCTTATATTTTTCATTTCAAGTGCTTTGCAACTTGGTTCCCACCTATCTCTCCAAGCTTACTATGCTTTATTATCCTTCATACTTTCCATTAGATTGTGAGCTCCTTGAGGGCAGGGATTATCTTTTGCCTCCTTTTGTAACTCCAGCACTTAGCACAGTGCCTCCTACATAGTGGGTACTTAATAAATGTTTATTGATTGACTGATTTATTTGGTCTTTATTCTAATAAAACTGTCCTTCTTGCTGTTTTTCATGCATGATATTCAATTTCCTGTCTTTTTTGCCCCAAGCCTATACTCTCTCCTTGCCTGTATCTCAAGGAATCTCTAAATTCCTTCAAAGCTCAGCTCATGGGTTTCAAGGCCTCCCAGTTGCTAAGGTCTCAGAAATTACTTTATATTACTTTTAAAATACTTATATTTATACACGTTGTTTCCCCTGATAGAATGTAAGCTCCTTGAGGGTGGAAACTGCTTTGTTTTTGTTTTGTATCCCAAGAATCTACCATAGCACCTGGCACACAGTAAGCACTTATTATACTAGTCAAGTTTGTTTAATTAACTGACCTTTCTTCAGAGATAAGTAGGAATATTATATTATCATCAGAAGTAAAAAATCAGAGCTAAAGCATCTTCCCTCATATATACTGTATATATATATATATATATATATATACATATATATACACACACATACACATATATATGAAATTTAATAATAACACAAACATAATTAATAATAGAGTATGTTATTTGATTAAAAATAAATATTTCTCAGATCTTTGTTTCCACCAGAAAAGGCAAGGGATCAAAGCAATGCCTAATTTCAAAGTTTGAATTCAGTAACTGGAAGCAAACATTTATATATTATGAATTAAAAAAATAAACAGATAAGCTAGTAGACAGCCTTCTTCTCCTTCATTCTCCTATGCAATGATTATTTAGCCAATGTTTTTGCCCATTAATCTTATAAAACTGTGCCTAGATTAAATCCTGTCTCTTAAATGTATACCAAAGACATCTTGACACTAATGAGTGGCTCTCTGAAGATATCTTCTGTCCATAATAATCCTATTCTTTCAGTGCCAGTACATTCAGGAAAAGCCCCAAATATCATTAATTTGGCCAGTTTTTGAGTGGTTACTATAGTAATACATGATCCCAGCCCCCAAAAGGAACAGACAATCTAGTTAGAGAGGAATGTCATGTACATATGAAACAGCTAAATGGGATGAACTATATCTGTAATTTCATTGGTTCAGGGAATTCAGGAGGAGATATCCCCAACCAAAGTAGACTGGATATATACCTGCTCTGCAATTCACAGACTCGATAGTTGCCCAAGGGCACTGAGAGGTTAAAAGATTTGCCAAGGGTCAAACAACCAGAATATACGTGAGGCAAACTTTGACCTAAATCATTGTAACTCCAAAATCATCTTCCTCTCCACCACACCGAGCTGCTTCTCCTGATATCACAGGTTCAAACCAAAAGAAAAAAAAATTCTAGCACCTATCGTTCCTGGAATGTAAAAAGTACTTAGCAAACGTTTACTGAATAAATAAACGAATGCTGAATTAGTTACAAGGCAGATAACAATGCAGATCAACAGCATTTAGAACCACAAAACCACAGAACTAAAAAAGACCTGAGAAATTTAATCACCAAGGTATTAAGACTTCATGATAAAATGGCTTCATCAATAAACTTGGACTTATTTCATGGCCAGGCTCTACTCATTATCTTAACTTATTCAAGTGGATATAGGTCCTCCTTAGGTCAGAATTGTCTAAAGTGAGACTTGATCCCAGGCCTTCTTGACTGCAAGGCCTGTTTTCTATCCATTACATCACCCTAAGTCAAAACAACTAAATACAACAGATGTCACAAAGTTGTTTATAATTACGTGGAGACTGTGAATACTGAAATAAATGCTGTAAGCTCAAAGAAGGGTGAAATAGTTCTGGGGTACGTTAAAGAAGGCTTAATGGAAGAGGTAGGACTTTGGAGGGAGCATGAAGGCATAATCTAAGATCAGAACTTGTTAATTTAAAAAGAGAGAGAGAAAAAAATTTGTAGTGCTTATCAATTAAAATGACTGAACCTTAAATTATTTTAAAAATTGAAAATTGGGGTGGCGAGGTGGCATAGTGAATACAGCACTGGTCCTAGAGTCAGGAGGACTTGAGTTCAAGTCCGGCCACAGACACTTAACACAAAACTAGCCGTGTGACCTTGGGCAAGTCACTTAACCCCAACTGCCCTACAAAAAAAGCAAAAAAAAAAAAAAAGAAAACCAAAATGGGAAATGGACAATAGAACTTACAGAGACACTGATTATAATAATTTCATCGGAAGTTTAACCAGTATAGATTAATTGCCACAACTAGGAGACCCAGAGAGCTGAGAAAGCATCTAAGTCAGCAAACTATTGCCAAATAATGAAGTGGTTGCTAACGACAACACTGGTTTAGAATATAAACTAATCTGCAAATTCTCACAAAGAAGACTGATGAACAAGTATGAACAGCACTATCTCATTTTTGTTGTTCAGTCATCTTCTATCATAACAGACCCTTTATAATATCTAAGCAGAGAAAAGCAGTGGAGAGTATTATCAGTTTAAAGAAAATATGGGGGGTGGGGGTGCAGCTAGGTGGTACAGGGAATAGAGCACAGGCCCTAGAGTCAGGAGGACTTGAGTTCAAATCTGGGCTCAGACCCTTGACACACTTACGAGCTGTGTGACTTTGGGCAAGTCACTTAACCCCAATTGCCTTTCTTTCTCCCTTCAAAAAGAAAAAAAGAAAAAGAAAATATAAGAAGATATCCACAGATATAAAGTCATCCCAAGGACATTAAAGGATAAAAATGGAATGACTCCAAATAGAAGAAAAATTAAACACAATTTTCAAAAGCCCTTTTTACAAACTTTTCTCCATTGAGAATAGTGGAACACAACCCTTTGACCCTGACATCACAGAACCCAAGATATTTTTTAGATAAGTTAGAAATGGCACTGAAAAGAATAAAGATGGGAAAAACAGTCAGATTGGACCAAGTATGGGTAGAAGAGATTCATGCTAGAGGTGAAAATACAATCATGAGAGCAATTGGGGACCATTATGCAAAACATATACAGGAGGGAAAAATATAAACAATGTGGGGAAAAAATCTCAGATACTGTTAATATTGAAAAAGGTGACCCAAGAGAACAGTAACAGCTATGAACCTATATGCCTACCCTCCTATCTATACAAAATCAAAGTAATCTGTTCACAAATAAGGGGTATTAGGAGGGGGAAAGTTGGCTTTCATAAGCAGATGGAGAGTATAAGATTGCATTATACTAAACATCTGCTGATTATAAAAAGGCACTTGAATCAATAGAACTAAATCCCATTATACAAGCTTTTTTACACAAAGATATCTTTCATACATACCTCAAGATCACTCAGGATTCCCCAGAAGATGTAATAACAGAAATAACCCTGTTCAATGAGCCTCTGATTATAAAAACAAGGTGAGTCATAAAACAGAGTTGTTTGCCACAATAACGAAGGAAATCCAGAGCAGAGTCCAGGTTGAGACGGGAGCCCCTGTACATGGTGAGCTCCTCCAGATGCTCCCATTTGTGGATGATACTGTGCTGATTTCACTCTATTGCTGAGCTTCCCGGAAGAGATCTGCAATCACTCAAAGGAGTCTGGCTTGTCCATCTGCACTAGAAAAAACTAAGTGATTGAAGAAGGTCTATTGTCTAGATTTTAACATGTATTTGGATGGACACATGATAGAACCTGTGCAGCAGTGCATGGGAAAAGTAAATAAAGCATTTATCAAGAACTTATGGGCAAAGCACTATGCTAAATGCTGGGGATACAAACAGAAAAAAGTTAGGTAGTCCCCCCTCTCAAAGAACTCACATTGTAATCAGGGAGAAAATACATAAAGACCGTTTCAGCTGCAAGTCAGATGGAACAGTCCCATGGTCCTTGGGGTGCAACAACAAAACATATGTTTGTGACTCTTTTTTAAATGTTATTTCCACTGATAAGAACATATTGGCTTCAGGAACCATTTGACAGTGCCAAGGACTTTGGTGGCAAGAATTTTCTTTTCTGGGTCTTCAGTAGCTAGGTCTATAGTACCTATAGGAGTAGTTGCCAGGCTGTCACTTCCCAGGATGATGGCTGAGGGCACAGGACTGGAAATATTACTATTCCCAGAGTTCTTGGGCTCAGGGTCCTAGGCTGTCTCCATCAGGATGTGAGGGGAGAGGGTGGTCAGGGTAGTGGCAGTGATGGTATTATTGGTGGTGGTTTGACTTGAGGATAATGAACTAGGCCCAAATGGAAAAAAAAAATAGGACACTGGATCCCTTTAAGGAAATTTCCAAGTTTTTGTTTGTTTGTTTTTTACTGATCCTAAGCTTATCACAAAAGCAAAGTTCCATCTTTCAACTACCAACATTTTACCAATATTGCTGTATGGTAGCAAGACATAAAATACCACTCCTCCAAAGAATTTAAGAACAGTTATCAATCAGAAGTCAATAGGCAGGTGCATGAGGAGACTGTAATTCATAACCAAAGAGAAACTCTTAAGAAGGATAAGAGCAAAAAAGGTCATCAAGGAAGTGTATGACATGTAGAGAAGATGGGTTGGTTGCATGGCAAGAATGAGAGAGAATGAGGACAGCCCGAGTGCTCCCCTGGTATCCTTCAAAATGTCATAAGAGAGTGCAGAAAGTCTCTAGCATGTTTGATGCATACTCTGTGGCAAATTTTGGGACAAAAACGGGCAAGAATTCCAGAGAATGGTCAGGCATGGATCTACATCATTGTTGGAAATTACCAAATTGTTCAATTCCAGATTCTTTTGAGAGTGTTGAGTACAAGATGGAGAAATTATTATATGGAGAGGGAAGGACATTTCAGAAGGGAGAAACAGAGTGAAATAAAGGTATGGAGGCATTATAATATATTGGAGAAAGAGCAGTATGCCTAAACACAGAGTTCACACAGAGGAAAATTCTTCTGGAGTTTAGATAGTGGAATCAGGAAAGACAGGTTAGTGTCAGACTGAAGAGTTCCAGGTGAAGGTGTTTAGATATATCATGTAGATAATGGATAGGAGACATATAACATATGTATATCCAGGGGTCATATGTTGCTGTTTCTTAAGAGAGCTGCTTTACATAGCTTAAAATCTGAAGTACAATGTAACAGTTTCTTCAACATTTTAAAAGATCTGTGATTTTGTAAAGAGGGAGCTTAGACTACTACAGTGGTGCAAACTGCAATTCATATCTTCTCATCATGTGTGTCTCTTATTTATGCTTTTCTGCATATTCTACATGAGGACACACCTAGTGAGTGTGCTAAAGGACTGCCTCTAGATCTCTGGATATGCAGGAATACAAATGCAACACAAGGTTTGCCCCTCGTTCTCACTATATAATAAACCCACCTAATTTTCTGATCATATAGCTCTTTAATGACATCTTTTATGAAGAATTTTGAATATACTTCTTTGTTGAGAATTTATTAGCCTCTTTATGCCCACCATACATCTCTCCATTGTTCTTTGGATGACCCACAATTCTGATTTATGAAATATTGTGATATTCCATGATTTATGACAATAAAGCATCAACTGATGCAACCTAAAGAAAAACACTGTTATTAAAAGGAATGGGCTTTTGTTTCAGAAAAAAGCCTAAGGTCAGTAAAAATGCTATATAATTTCTTGAAAACTATTCACGCTTTCCCTTCTTTCTACTCAATTTTAGGCCCTATTGATTATCTACAGTGACCAGATCAGGGTTTCCTTACAACTATATATTACAGTCTGGACAACATTCTCCATCCACTTGGTTTTTCTTGTGTATGTAGCTAAGCTGAACTCTTGAGTGATCATGGAGCTCCTTCAAGTTGCTCTATAATACTTTGGGTTCTTTTGCAATCATAACAATGTCATATGCACTCAAATGCATTGGGAGGCTGTCTTCATTTATAGGGAATGATTGTTCCACCTGGATTCTATGCAAGACCTATTCTATTACAATGACAAATGTTCTTGCTAAATGTATGCCATGTCTTGATTGATAATAGAAGATCGGCAAGTGGCTATGTCTATTTTTGCAGTTATCAAAGAATATTTTATGATTTTAACATATTCCTGGAAGATAGTTTGGTGAAGCAAAATCTTTTTTTTTAATTTTATTTTAGTTTGCATCATTCATTTCCACAAGATTTTGAGTTACATATTTTCTCCCCCTTTTTCCCCCACCTACCGCCCCAAAACAGCCATCCCAGTGTGTCCCCCCTCCCCCAGTCTATTCTCTCCTATGTCACTTTTTGGTAGGGCAGGATGGATCTCCCAACCACAGTGCCTGTGTATCTCAAGTTCCAGTTGGATGTAGTCAATGATAATAATAATAATAACAATTGCATATATATATATATTATATATATTATATATATATATATATATATT
>JAQQSU010018534.1:0-10456 GCA_028627135.1 Pseudochirops cupreus
TGAATTGAGTGAATGATTAATGATTGAGTTGCCCCATGAGTGGAAGTTTGAGTATTCTGTTGTTTCTTGTTAATGATTGAGTTGCCCCATGAGTGGAAGTTTGATTCTATTGTTCCTTGTTCTGAATATTGTGGCCACTGTAGTGAAAACTGTGTGGCCATTTTCTGTGATGAGCCTTGTTCTGAATATTGTGGCCACTGTAGTGAAAACTGTGTGGCCATTTTCTGTGATAAGATGTAATGTTGTGAATTTTATAATGTTTTGAATGTTTGTCTTGATTTGTAATGGAATAAACAGAGTGTTCACTATATTTTGTAATCTGAACTCTAAAAGCTGTTCCTTTGGGAATCTGCTGGTGCATGGCGTTACATACATGTACACACATATGCACACACTCACATATATTTATAAACAAATACATCCTCTTATACATACATATATATGTGTATACATTCATATATATACATATTCATATATGCACACACATGTGTATATATATATATATATATATACATGTATTACACACATAGACACACACATATATTCCCTTTAACTATCCTCATATTGAGAAAAGTCTCATTAGTTAAAATTATTGTTTTTCCATATAGGAATGTAAGTAGTTCAACTTTAATAATTTCCTTATGAATTCTTGTTATGGGAATCTGAAGATCTTCCCTGCCCCTAGGCCCTTTGCTAAAGTGGCTATGTGACTCTGAGGACCTTCCCAGATTTGAAAGTATACTCTGTTTCCTAATAGGCTGAATGTGGTCACATGGAGCCTGTGGTGCCAGGCTTGTTTTTCAAGAATGCCCGCGCCTTGTAGCTTTGTGATTGGGCAGTGGGTCAAGAGAGCTGTGCCATTCTCCAAGCCAGGAGAAGGCTATATATACAAGCCCTGATGTGAGGTTTTGGTTTGGGGCTCACTTTGAGAAGAGTTGTGTGATTTGGCTAGTTGAGACTCTGGGAAGCTGTTGAGTCCCCAGCTTTGAAAAACCCAGGTGTTGATGCTTCCCTCTCTAGTAACTGAATAGGTAACTGATGTAATGGTCAGACGCTGGAAGCCGTTTGCTGATCTGTTTTTTCTGTTTGTTTGTAACTTGTGTTTGCATTCTCTGACTTTCATGGTGCTGACTTTTCCCCCTGAAGTAGGTAAATGATATATGTTTGGTTAAAGTGAGATTGTTAACCCATTTTGAGTTGCTTTCCTTTAGAAAAGCAGATCTAAGAACCTGTGCTAGCAGTCATCCTGGGTATGCTAGGGTGCTTGCTGATACAGTTCTTTTTCCTGTTTACCTTCTCATGCTTTTTGTATTTGAAAGTCAAATTTTCTGTTCAGCTCTGGTTTTTTCATCAAAAATGCTTAAAAATCTTCTATTTCATTGAATGTCAATACTTTCCCCTGAAGCATTATACTCAGTTTTCCTGGGTAAGTGATTCTTGGTTTTAATCCTAGCTCCCTTGACCTCCAGAATTTCATATTCCAAACTCTGCGATCCCTTAATATAGAAGCAGCTAGTTCTTGTGCTATCCTAATTGTGTTCCCATGATACTCAAATTGTTTCTTCCTGACTGCTTGCCATATTTTCTCCTTGATGTGGGAACTCTGGAATACAGCTATTATATTCCTAGGAGTTTTCTTCTTGGGATTTTTTTCAAGTGGTGATCGGTGAATTCTTTACATTTCTATTTTGCCCTCTGGTTCTAGAATATCAAGGCAATTTTGCTTGATAATTTCTTGAAAGATGTTGTCTAGGCTCTTTTTTTGATCATGGCTTTCAGGTAGTCCAATAATTTTAAAATTATCTCTCTTGAACCTATTTTCGAGGTTAGTGGTTTTTCAAATGAGATATTTCACATTGCCTTCTATTTGTTCATGTGTTTGGATCCATTTTATAGTATCTTGATTTCTCATAAAGTCTTTAGCTTCCAGTTGCTCCATTCTAATTTTGATGGAATTATTCTCTTCAGTGAGTTTTTCAAATTCCTTTTCCATCTGGCAAATTTGTCTTTTTAAGGCATTCTTCTCCTCATTGGCTTTTTGGGCCTCTTTTGCCATTTGAGTTAGTCTGCTTTTTAAGGTGTCATTTTCTTCAATATTTTTTTAGGTCTTCTTTAGCAGACTGTTGACTTGCTTTTTATGATTTTCTTGCATCATTCTCATTTCTCTTCCCAATTTTTCCTCCACTTCTCTTACTTGACTTTCAAAATCCTTCTTGAGCTACTCCATGGCCTGTGATGAGTTCATATTTTTCTTGGAAGCTTTTTATGCAGGAGTTCTGACTTGTTGTCCTCCTCCAGCTTCATGCTTTGATCCTTTTTGTCCACCCAAAAGGATGGTATGGTTTGATTGTGCTTCCTCTGCTTGCTTATCTTGCCAATTACTTGACTTTTGAGCTCTTTGCCAGATTAGAACTCTGCTTGGAGAATGGAGGGAGCTTTGTCCCTAATTTCTGGGGTTTCCCAGCTGCTGAAGCTGTTATATGGATACTCTCTCTACAACCCACACAAGTTCTGGCACACTGGTCACACACCACCGCACCACCACCCAAGACTGAGATCTAGATCCAAGCAGGTTAAAGCAAGAATGATTACCCTCTTTAATTGATTTGTTTATTTACTTTTAGTTTACATGATTCAGTTCCAGAGTCTCTTGACTTTCAAATTTTCTCTCCTCCCTCTTCCCCCCCCCCCCCCGCCACCCATGGAGTTATGCAGTCAAGTACAGGATCTGTAAATACTTTCACATTGGACATTAGTCTGCTTGTATAGAAGGGTTGTAACCAATGGAGTGAACAATGGGAAAAAAGAAACAAATTCAAACATGGAAAAGAGCGATAGCATGTAGACTGCTTCAGTCTCCATTTAAACTCTGTTCCTTCTAGATCTTTCTCTGAATGTAGGTATCTCCTTCCATCCTGAGACTTGTAGAGTTGTATTATAATTATGTGTTTCTGAGAAGAGTCCAGTTTATCAAGGTTGGTCATCACACATACAATGTATCTGTGATTATGTACAAATTGTTCCTGGTTCTGCTCTTCTCACTTTGCATCAGTTTGTATAAGCCTCTCCAGGTAAATATGAAGTCCATCTCCTCCCCATTTCTTATAGCACAATAGTATTCCGTTACATTCATATACCACAACTTGTCTAACCATTCCCCAATTGATGGGCATCTCCTTAATTTCCAGTTTTTTTGCCACCACAAAGTGAGCTGCAATAAATATTTTGGTACATATGAGTCTTCCTCCACTTCTATGATCTTTTTGGATACAACCCCAGAAGTGGTATTACTGGGGCAAAGGGTAAGCAATTATTTATAGCCCTTTGGGCATAGTTCCAGATTGCTCTCGAGAATGGTTGTATCAGTTCACAGCTTCACCAACAATGCATTAGCCTGGCAGACCAACAGAAAAAGTCTATCACAGCTGCCCGGGAGATGAGCAAAGTCCCCTGACAGCTGTAGTTCTAGCCCCAGAGTGGCACAGACCAGCCAGAGCAGACTTCAGGAGAGTGAGTCACCAGCAGCTCTGGCAGTTTCCAGACTTCTTAACCCAAAAACTCAGAAGAGAAAATAAAAGGTCAGTGGGGAACTCTGTTGGAAGGGTGAAGGCAGAGCATATTGTGGCCCTGCCCCTGGGGACCCAATGCCCACCCAGCCTCCCATGCCTCTCTTGTTCAGTCCACATGTTTACCTTATCATGAAGAAAATTAAGTGAAAGTAAAAAAAGATATTGTAACAATTAAATTCAGGCATTAATATACCATTAAGAGTGTAGCGAGTAAGTGAATGAAAGTGACCAAAAGAGCATGAAACAAAACTCTAACCTCCTCCATCTATCTCTTCCACCTTCCACCTCCACCAGTATCTTCTGTTAGCTCAAGTCTTCTGATATTCAAAGTAAATGTACACTTTATAAAACTAGTTTATTTCTTTACATTCTCTTTTATTATGTTTTTATACATTATTTGTTATTTATAAATAATTTTTCTTATTTAAAACACGGAACAAAAAATACTGGGGTGGCATTTTGGGGGCTAGGATGGATTAATGGCATTTTAATTAATTTCAATGGGGAAAATTGATTTGATATATGAGCGAAATGAATTACAAGCTCAGTAATGGAATGAATTAAACTCATAAGTCAAGGTACCACTGTATGTCATTGTCTGTGGCACTTTTTTTTTTTTTTTAGCAAACTGACATTTCCCTGCTTATAGCTTTTAATTTGGTCTATTTTTACTTAGTCTGAGATCATTATTGCTTTCCCTGCCTTTTTATTTTATTTCAGATACAACATAATGATTCTTCTTAACTCCTTATTTTAAATGTTTCTTTCATAAATAATGTTTTGTTGCATTCTGGTTTCTAATCTGTCCTGCTACCTGCTTTCATTTAATAGGCAATTTCATTCCATTCACGTTCAGTTATGATTGCTGTGTATTTCCCTCTATCATATTTTTTTCTTTTTCTTCTTTGTTTCTCTGGCTCTGACTCTGTCAGCCTCTTTCACTCTCCTGTTCTCTCCCTCTCTCTCTCTCTCTCTCTCTCTCTCTCTCTCTCTCTTTCTCTCTCTCTCTCTCTCTTTCTCTCTTCAAAAGTCTGTTTTACTTTTGATCATTACCTCTCTTAATCTTCCTTCCTTTATATCACTCCCTTTTTCATTACCCCTTTCTCCTCCTACTTCCCTGTTGGGTAAGATTTCTATACCCAACTCTCTTTCATAGAATCATAGAATTCCCACATTGGAGGAGAATTCAGAGTTTATAGTCCAACCCATACTTCAAATATTAGGAAATGTTACAAACTAATAACTCAGATTATGTAACAAAAATCTCTTATGCTACTTGTTATGGGAATCTGAAGATCTTCCCTGCCCCTAGGCCCTTTGATAGGCTTAAGTGACTCTGAAAACCTTCCCTGATTTGAAAGTATACTCTGCCCACTAATAGGCTGAATGTGGAGGGAAGCTTGTTTTTCAGGAATGCCCACACCTTATTACTTTGTGATTGGGCAGTGGATCAAGAGGGTTGTGACATAGTCTGATCCAGCAGAAGGCTATATATACCCTGATGTGAGTTTTTGCTTTGGGGCTCATTTTGGAAAGAGTTGTGTGATTTGGCCAGATGAGACTCCGGGCAGCCATTGAGCGCAACCCTCCCTCCCACCCCCCCACCCCCGGCTTTGAAAACCCAGATATTGGTGCTTCCCTCTCTGGTAACTAACTAGATATGGATGTAATTAAGGATGGCTGGAAGCCTGTCTGCTGATATGTTTCTTTGTCTGTTTGTAACTTTTGTTTGTATTCTGTTTGTGTTCTCTGAAGTTAAGGTGTTGACTTTCCCCCCTGAACTAAGTAAATGATATATGTTTGATTGATTAAAGTAAGATTGTTAACCCCTTTTGAGTTGCTTTCCTTTAGAAAAGCCGATCTAAGAACCTGTGCTAGCAGCCATCCTGGGTATGGTAGGGTGCTTGCTGATATACTGCTGAACTTTGTTGGTAATATATAGAAATGCTTGTGAGTTATGTGTTTTTATTTTATATTCTCCAAATTTGCTAAAGTTGTTCATTATTTTAAACAGTTTTTTAACTGATTATCTATGTATACCATCATATCATCTGCAAAGAGTGATAGATTTATTTCCTTTCTGCCTAGTATAATTCTTTTTCTTACTCTCTTACTGCTATAATTAGTATTTCTAGGTACAATATTGAATAAAAGTAGTGATAATGGTCATCTTCATTTCACTCCTGATCTTAATGGAAGACTTTTAGCTTACGCATTATAGATAATGCTGGTTTAAAATAAACACTAGTTATCATTTTAAGAATAACTCCATTATTCCTATGCTTTCTAATGTTTTTAATAGTAATGAGTGGCACTTTTTGTCAAAAGTTTGTTTCTGTGTCTATTGAGATAACCATATGATTTTTTTATTGGTTCTCTTGTTGATATGGTCAGTTTATGTTGATAGTTTTCTCAATATTGAACCATGCCTGCATTCCTGACATAAATCCTACCTGGTCACGGCGGATTATCTTTGTGAAATATTGCTGTAATCTCCTTGCTACTACTTTATTTAGGCTTTTGCATTAATGTTTATTAAATGAATTTGTTGATATTTATCTTTCCCTGTTTTTGCTATTCATGGCTTAGAATTAATAAAAAAATTTCTTAAATTGTCTCTCCTCAATCTATTTTCCATGTTACTTCTTTTTTAATGAGATATTTTACAGTTTCTTCCATTTTTTTCTGTTCTTTTGACTTTGTTTTATTGTTTCTTGGTGTCTTATGGAGTCATTAGTTTCTACTTGCTCAATAATAGTATCTTTTTTTCCTTTTTTTTTTTTTTGGAAGGGAAAGGTAGGGAAATTGGGGTTAAGTGACTTGCCCAAAGTCACATGGCTAGTAAGTGTGACCATATGTCGGAGGCCAGATTTCAACTCAGGTCCTCTTGACTCCAGGGCTGGTGTTCTATTCACTGCACTACCTAGCCACCCCTATACTAATTTCTTTAGGGATTATTTTCTTCAGTGAGCTCTTGTGCCTCTTTTATTTTCCATTGACAAATTCTCCTTTTCAGGGAGTTCTTTTCTGAAGTGAATTTTGATGTTTCTTTTACTATTAGGTCAATTCTGTTTTTTTTTTAAGTTATTATTTCCTTCAGTATTTTTCTACCTCTTTTATCAAGCTGTTAATTCTCTTCCCACAATCTTCTTGGATTACATCCATTTCTTTTCCCAATTTTTCCTCTGTCAAACTTATATGTTAAGGTCTTCCAGGAGTACATTTTGGGTTTTTGTACAATTAGCATTTTTTTTAAAAATTTGAGACTTTAGTTGTAGCTGTTTTCACATTGTTGTCTTCTTCGGAGTTTGTGTCTTAATCTTCCCTACCACTGTAGTAGCTTTTTTTGTTTTTATTGTCAAGTTCCTTTTTTTGTCATTTGCTTGTGAAACAGATAAGGTTCTGCTGCATAAATCAAGGAGATATAAAGCAATTGAAAGGGACTATAGAACACTTTCACTAATGAATATTGATGCAAAAATGTAAATAAAATTCTTTCTGGGCATGTAAAGCAATATAACAAAAGGCAATTCAAATTAGATCCATACCAATGATGTGAGCATGTTTCTGCCTCAGGAAAATGAGTGTAATTAAAAATATAAACTACATTTTCAATTATATCAATGTATCAGAAAACAAAACTTTGACAAAATATAACAACTGGTCCTGAATTAATATGATAGAAAAGTCTGTCCAAAATAAAGGACTATAATTATTTATAATGGAGAAACACTAGAAGCTTTCTCACTATAAATCAAAGAAAATAAAAATAAAGAAATTAAAGGCAAGAAGGAAAAACAATTATCCTTTTTTGCCTGTAAAATTATTGTTTTCCTTAGCAACTCCATAGAATTAGTGAAAAAAAATCATTGAAATTATTAGTAGTTTCCACTGTTTAACAAGATATCATACAAATCCAAAAAATTTATTACTTCCACATAGTGTTAACAAACTTGAAGATGAAAGTATAAGAGAAATGACTCCAAAATAAGTACATTATGGAGAAACTATCTGGAAGTTAAATTTTAAGACAAACATAATATTTGTATAAACAGAACTGCAAAACACTCTGTCTAGTAATTAAAAAAATAATTAAAGGAATATAGAACTCCATTTGGGCTATGCTAAAATGTTAAACAACAACAACAACAATGATAATTAATAATATTGATGAAGTAATAGAAATTTAGAAGAGTGATTTTCAAATTGTATTCAGGGAGTTGCTGAAGATCATTTCATAGGATCTGAGAGGTAAAAAATATTTTCATAATAAAATTAAGATCTATAAAATTCCAGAATAGTAGCATCAGTGAATAAAATCCATTTAAAACCCCTTTATGGTTTCTTCATAATTTTGAAAATGGTAAATGAGTCCTGAGACCAAAATCTTTGAGAACTACCAATGGGACCCATCAAAATTGTTTGGTGCTAGCTTAAAGACTGGAAAATCTACCAGTGAAACAGACCACATTAGAAAAAAGTAATAAAGGGAGGTGGAGCCAAGATGGTGGAGTAAGTTCAGGGGCGTGCTTGAGCTCTCCCCCAGGCCCCTCCAAATACCTGTAAAAAATTACTCTAAAATTCTAGAGCTACAGAACCCACAAAATGATGGAGAGAGGCAAATCTCCAGCTCAGGACAGCCTGGAAGGTCCACAGGAAGAGTATTTCACACCAGGTGGGGATTAGAGCAAAGTCCAGTGTGGCCACACTGGTACAGAAAGGGCTTGAGCAGATATAATATTTATATTATTTCTTGTTAAACAATCATGGTAGTTGTGGCAGTTTCCATACATCTCAACCCAGCAATACAAAAGACAGCATAGAAGATCTGTGACAAAACTGTGTAACCTGGCTAAAAAAGGAACACATTCTGCCTGGGATCTAGCTCCAGTAGTGGCGGCAGCAGCAGCAGCAACAACAACAGTGGCTGCTTCTGGAGCTCTGGGCCTACAGAAGATGGGGAATAGAATGACCAATAAAAAAAAAAAACCTGAAGCGTGCGACAATACACCCACCCCAAGCCCACACCCACTGGAAGCAGAGTTCTACCCTGACAAAGAATTAGAAAGTCAAGTATTTGGCTGGGAAGATGAGCAAACAGCATAAAACAAAACAAAACAAAAGACAAAAGGCAAACAAAAACCAAAACAAACAAACAAAATAAACCTTGGACCCTAGTATATTACTTCGCTGACAAAGAAGATCAACACACAGGACCAGAAGAAGGCAACAAACCTCCAAGAAAAATATGAATGATTCACGGGCCATAGAAGAGCTCATAAAGGATTTTGAAAATCAAGTAAGAGAAGTGGAGGAAAAATTGGTAAGAGAAATGAGAGTAATACAAGAAAATCATGAAAAACGAGTCAACAGCTTGCTAAAAGAGACCTAAAAAATTCTGAAGAAAATAACACCTTAAAAAATAGACTAACCCAAATGGCAAAAGAGTTACAAAAAGTAAATGAGGAGAAGAGTGCCTTAAAAAGCAGAATTGGCCAAATGGAAAAGGAGGTCCAAATATTCACTGAAGAAATTAATTTCTTTAAAATTATCAGACAATGTAATATAACATAATATAACATAATATAATATAATATAATATAATATAACATAATATAATAAAATAATATCGTATCATATCATACCACATAATAACTCAATTGGTTATCTTACCCTAAAGTAAGGGAAAAAGAGATAAGGGGGAGGGGGAGATGATAGGAGGGAAGGCAGATGGGACGAGGGGGTAGTCAGAAGCAAACACTTTTCAAGAGGGTCAGGGTCAAAGGCAAAAATAGAATAAATAGGGGCCAGGATAGGATGGAGGGAAATATTGTTAATCTTTCACAACATGACCATTATGAAAATGTTTTGCATAAGTACGTATGTATGGCCTGTATTGAATTGTTTGCCTTCTCAATGAGGGTGGGTGGGGAGGGAAGAAGAGAGATAATTTTAAACTCAAAGTTATAAAAACAAATTTTAAAAATTGTTTTTACATGCAACTGGGAAATAAGAAATCTATCTTGCTCTAAAAAAAATATAAGGGGGAAAGAGATAGGGGTGTGTGTGTGTGTGTGTGTGAGAGAGAGAGAGAGAGAGAGAGAGACAAAAGAAAGGGCAGACTTGGGAAGGAGTAATCAGAATTTATATTATCTTGGGGTTGGGGGTAGGGAGAGATGGGGAGAAATTTTGAAACTCAAAATCCTGTCGAAATGAATGTTAAAAACTAAAAATAAATACATAATTTTAAAAAATTGCCCAGTAGCTGACAAGCTCAAGACCATAGTGTTCTGTGGGAATGTTTTCCTGTTCAAAAATAATTAACTGGAAAAAAAGGAATTAATTGGAAAGCTGGAAGGAAATTTGGCAGAAATTAGGTTTAGAACAGAATTTTATACCACTTACCACCAAAAACTTGAAGTGAATCTGCAGCCTGAAAGTAAAAAGTCAATTATTAAAAAAAAATCAGAATAGAATGAAATGTTTACCTTTCATACTTATGGGTGAAGGAAGCTTCTTAACCAAGCAAAGTATAAAGGTGAACATAAAAGAAGGAACAGACTATTTCTGTGACATAGAATTAATAACCATTTGCTCAGAGATCATTAGAGATAAAATAAATAGAAAATCTGAATGAGGAAAAATCTTTGAAGCAAAGAAAGGAAACTATATGTCACATGTGATTGTGTGAATTCACTATGACTAGTTTAGTTGTATACCAGGAATATATATATGTGTGTGTGTGTATAAATATATATATATATATATATATATATATATACATATATATATATATAATTTCAATATTAAAAAAATAAATAGCATGATGACAAAAACAGGATTATAGCAATAGATTCAGAAAAAGCCATCTACAAAAATCCACAATT
>JAQQSU010018535.1:0-10456 GCA_028627135.1 Pseudochirops cupreus
TTTTCTTGAATTCAATTTTATCAATTTCTCTTTTGGTTCTCATTATTTTTAATTTAGTATTTAATTGGGGATTTTCAGTTTGTTCTTTTTCTAGCTTTTTCAATTGCATGCCCAATTCATTGATCTCCATTTTCTCTAATTTATTCATGTATTCATTCAGGGATATAAAACTTCCCCTAAGAACTGACTTTACTGCATCCCACAAGTTTTGATATTTTGTCTCATTATTGTCATTCTCTTGAATGAAGTTGCTGATTGTTTCTATAATTTCTTGTTTGACCCACTCATTCTTTAGGATTAAGTTATTTAGTTTCCATCTAGTTTTTTGTCTATCCTTCCATGGCCCTTTATTACATATAATTTTTATTGCATCATAACCTGCGAAGGATTCATTTAATATTTACACCTTTCTGCACTGAATTGTGAGGTTTTTATGCCCAGTACATGGTCAATTTTTGGGAATGTGCCATGCACCACTGAGAAGAAGGTATATTCCTTTTTATCCTCATTCAGTTTTCTCCAGAGGTCTACCATATCTATCTTCTCTAAGATTCTATTTACCTCCTTAACTTCTTTCTTGTTTATTTTGAGGTTAGATTTATCAGTCTCAGAGAGGTGGAGATTAATGTCCTCTGCTAGAATAGATTTGCTATCTATTTCTTCCTCTAGCATCCTTAATTTCTCCTTCAGGAATGTAGAGGCTGTACTACTTGGTGCATAAAGGTGTAGTAATGATATTGCCTCATTTTTGATGGTGCCTTTTAGCCGGATATAGTTTCCTCCCTTATTTCTTTTAATTAGATCTATTTTTGCTTTTGCTTTATCTGAGATAAGGATTGTTACCCCTGCTTTTTTCACTTTAGCTGAGGCATGATATATTTTACTCCAGCCTTTTACCTTTACCCTGTGTGTATCCTTCTGTTTCAGATGTGTTTCTTATAAATAGCATGTTGTAGGATTATGGTTTTTAATCCATTCTACTCTCTGCCTCCGTTTTATGGGAGAGTTCATCCCATTCACATTCACAGTTATGATTACTATCTGTGTCTTTCCTTCCATCCTATTTCCTCCTCTGTTTATGCTTTTGTTTTTCCCCTTCTCCCTTCTCCTTCTTGAGTTTTCCTTTTGACCACCACCTCTCTCAGTATTCCCTTCTTATCCATCCCCCCTCCTAGCTGAGACTTTCAGGAAATCAGGAGGATGAGATGGGTAGGGAGAGAATTCCAGGCATGAAGGACAGCCAGTGAAAATTCATGAAGTCAGGAAATAGAGTTTCTTGTGAAAGAAACAGCAGGGAGACCAGTGATCTCAGAGCACATGGGATTGAGTAAAAGCTTACAAAGACTGAAAAGATGGGGGGGTGGGGCAAGATATGGAGGGCTCTGAACATAAAACAGGAGATTTTATATTTGATCCTGAAGGTGATAGTAAGTCACTGGAGTTTATTAAATAGGGAGACGTCATTTTCAGTACTGTACTTTAGGAAAATCACTTTGACAACTGAGCAGAGGATGGTCTGGCATAGGGAGAGACTTGTGGCAGGTAGATCAATCAGCAGACTTTTGTAATAGTCCAGACTTGAAGTGATGAGGACCCCAATGAGGATTGTGGTATGTGAGTGAAGATGAATATTCCTGACTACAGACCCAGCATCATCTAGTTGTGGCTGGAAAGATAGTTTACAACCATTTAAAAAAAAATTTTGGCAACTTCATTGGTAAATCCCCAAGAATTTACTCTGGCTATGATGATGACTGCTAAGAAGGATGTTGAAAAAGACATACCAGCAGATGAATCCAATATAACATACCCTGTGATTCTAAGATATTAGATATTTGGTGTAGCATCTGACTTACACAATATTTCCACTAAAAAAAAATCATCTTCTGGGACACACTGTTCCTAAAAGAAAAACCATCACTCTAGCTTACAAATACTGTTGTGTTTTTTTTTTTAATAGAACTGATTCGACAATGAATAATGGCACTTGAGAGCAGACAGCTCAGTAATTTCAGTCACCAGAAGGAAGCCATGGGGTATACTTATTCTATGAATAAGTTTTTAGCATCACAGAGGAAGAGCTAGATTTAAAGAATTTTCCCCTTAATTTTCATCTTGGCTTTTATGTAACTCCTATTGGAGCCCTGGGACCAACTTTTTTATTTCTTGTAAATGTTCTAAAGAAAAATGTTTTATAAAAGTACACACTTCTTAGAAAGATTAAAAAATATATACTTTATAATTTCCTACAATAATAAAATATGATTTAAAGGGGTAGAATATTTCAGTGCTTCAAGGATCTGGGATTTGAATAAACACATTGATGTAAGAAGTTGCTGGCATTTAGGCAATCTGGCAGTGACTCTCTTGGAGCTTTGCTGTATTAAATCCTAAGGCAAAGTACACTCAGTTCATGATTAGTCTATCCTGGAAGGCTTTCCAGATGGATGCTTGTAACAGAGATTGTGCACAAAGCATGTGGTTTTTAAGAACCGTGGGCCTCCAGGCATGGAAATGTGTTGACCTTCACTGGAGGATAGAATTCAAATGAAGAATCACCACTAAATTAAAAATAAACCAAATTCTTGACTGCTAAGTAGTGATAATTATCCTGAGGAATCCATAGGTTTCACCAGACTTCCAAAGGGAGTTACAATGCAAAAAAAAGGTTCATAACCCTTGCCTTGGAGTGTTACCTAGAGCACCAGTCCTAACAGTGTATCTATGGACATCTTAGAGGTCCCTGAGCCACTTTTAAAAGGACTTTGAGGTAAAAACTCTTTTCACAATAATAAAAAGATGTCTTAATTTTGAATATGATAAATATTGATAGATGTAACCCACATAAATAAAAGCTATTTGGAAAGTGGGGAGGGGTCAATCGTTTTTAAGAGTGTAAAGTGGTTCTGAGATCAAAAAATTGTGAGAACCACTGATCTAGAATCCTGAGAAGTTAAATCACTGAAACTGGTCCTGGGTCATATAGGCAATGTGTCAGAGGCAAAGCTTTAGCCCAGGTCTTCTGTGCTTCAAAACTGGCTGTCTACTCACTAGGTCATAAGTAATAGAAATTCATAGTTCTATATACAAATATCTTTATCTATCGAAATAATCTTTTTCTTAATATTTTTAGCTCATGCTTTTTAAATGTATGCAAAGTAAAACAGGACCCTAGCAAAACATTAACAACAACAACAAAAAAATACCATATATTAAATGAAAAAATTATAGGTCTTTCTTCCTATTGAGAGAAGACCAATGTTGAAATAAGTATTGTTAAGATTTAGGACATTATAACTTAAGGAAACCATATGTCTTGCAAATTACCTCCTATAATTCCAGTTCTAAACTTAATAATGTGTCTCTTTTTCTATAATTTTTCTTCTTCCAGTATTGAGTGACTTGCTAGATTTTTGGACCTTGTGGTTTACTTCAAGAAAATGTAATGAGGGAGGTATTTTGGATTTTCTGCAAGAGTATAACTAAGTAATAACAGTGTCAAAAGCCAATCTAGGACAAAGAAACTTAGAGGTGAAGACTCCAAAAACATTTCCTTGAGGGTTGAATGGTTGGCTGATATTGCATTAAATAAATCTCTTAGTCATGACGTTGGTAATCTGAAGTTTAATAAGCTGTTTCCAAAGAAAGTTGGCTCATTAAATGAAGATTAAATTTAAGTTTCTTTCCATTTTAAGATTGAGTATACTCATGTTGTTCAATGAAAGAAATGTGTTCCTTCCCTCAAAACTCTGCTTTGTAAGTCACTGTTTTTGCTTTTTCCTACTTCATTAACCTTACCCAATCTCCAGAAGTTCTTTGGACTTTCAGCAGGTACATGCATCATTGACACAGTTCTCATTTGTACTTATTACTTATTCAGACTCCTTGAGGAAATCTCTATTTTACACTACTTTTATAGCTCCCTACAGGACCTGCTTCTGTGCTTTATAAACAGTGTAATCTTGGTAAATATTGCTGACTGTCTACAATAATATTTTAGAGTTAACCAAAGGTAGAGAGGAGGCCTGTGATTTTATTGCCTTCTCTTATTTAGAGAACTGTCTAGAACAGCGGTTCTTAACCTTTGGGTTGCACCCCCTTTGGGGTCAAACGACCCTTTTACAGGGGTCACCTAAGAACATTGGAAAACACATATTTCCGATGGTCTTAGGAACCGAGACACTGCTCCTCTATCTGTCTCCAGGCAGGTCCGCCCACATGCAAATACAGCCACATAAGAGTCCTGGCATTAGGAAGGTTGAGAACCACTGGTCTAGAACATCAATTCTTCTTTTGTTTTTTTGTTTTGTTTTTTGGAGGGGAAAGGTAGGGCAATTGGGGTTAAGTGATTTGCCCAAGGTCACATGGCTAGTAAGTGTTAAGTGTCTGAGGTCAAATTTGAACTCAAGTCCTCCTGACTCCAAGGCCAGTGCTCTATTCACTGTGTTACCTAACAGCCCCGACATCATTTCTTCAAGAAGAAATTCCACCTACCAATCAAGTTCACCAACTTCTCTACCATTTGTAGCCCTAGAGAGTTGCCTAGAGCACTGAGAGTCCCCACATGTAGCTAGCTATGTGTCAGAGACTGGAAGGGAAGGAGTTAACATTTATTAAGCACCTATTATGTGCCAGAAACTAAGTACTTCCAAATTATCTCATTTTACCATGGGAATCTGGGAGGTAGATTCTATTATTATGCCCATCTTATTTTCTTAATGTAAATACTGTTTTATTTTTTCCAATTACATGTAAAGACAATATCAACATGCTTTTTACATGATTTTGAGCTCCAAATTTGTGTCCCTCCTTCCGCTCCCTGTCCCCGAGATGACAAGCAATTTTCTATGGATTATACACCTTTTAATGCCCATTTTACATTGGAGGAGATTGAAGTGAAATGAGGAATGAGAATGGCTTGCTTGAGCACTTCCTCAAAATGGAGATTCTATGAGGAAATCAACAATTGTCGGAGGGAGGAAGCTTCAGAGATGGAGTTATCTTCCCATATCCGCAACTGTCTATTGGAAATTTCAAACTTGATATTCCTTGGGTATCTCAAACTCAATGTTTCTGAAACAGAACTCATAGCCTTTCCCCCAAAACCTACCCCTTCTTGATATTCACTCATATCAAACATGCAATCAGTTCTCAAGCCTTGTAGTTTCCATCTCCACCAGATCTTTCACCCGTCTCTTTTTCTCTACTCTCAGAATCCCCTTATCACCTTCCCTTGGAATATTTCAAGAGCCCCTCAATAGGTTTTTCTGTTTCCAGTCTCTCCCTCTCTGCAATCTATCAGTCACACAATAGCCAAAGTGATTTTCCCAAAGCTCAGATCTGAGAATGTCAGATTCCCTCCTCAATAAGTTTTATCAGTTCCCTAGTGACTCCAGGAATGTGTGTGTGTGTGTGTGTGTGTGGTGCCTTACCTCATGTCTTAGGGAGATGGGAATTTTACCTCTGTAAAGGTGCTGAGTGATGGGTCTTGATGTCTGATCTTCAAGATGTTATTAGATTTGAAACTGTATCTACTACAAGTCAGGCATTTGGAGCCTATGGGCATGAGTCTTTTGGAATTCAGGAAAAAAGCCATTTTCCTTGGTAACTATGGGTAGGGAAAGTAGTTCTATCCCATATCTGGAAGGTTAATTAGCTGAATATCCACTAGTTTATTTTCCTTTCTCACTATTAATCAAAAGAAAATAACAGACAGCAACCACACATTTATTAAAGTCGATAACAAAGTAACTGGATAAGCCACAGAGATCAGTTTAGGTGATAGAATACACAAGAATTAGGAGCTTGATCAAATCTCAGCTTAACTGTGGACAGAACCATCTCACCCAATGAGTCACTCAAGCAGGGATTGCTAGGGGATACAGGTACTGGGAAACCAAGTACATTCTGGGATGTTGGGTTTTTTTTCCCACACACACACCTATAGCTTGAGAGGTCTCCCCTCTGGCATTCAAAGTGTTTATTTTGTCTTTTCTTATTTTGTTTCTCTCCTTCCCTTGCTAAACAACCTGTTAGCCAATCTAGTCATAGTTTCTGCAGTGCAATCTTTCAGGGGTCCTCTTAGAGGTAGATTTCATTCAATTTTCATTTTTTGCCTGTTTAATGACTTACATAATTATTAGTACAGTAATACATGTGTATATGGGCATCTAGGTGGCACAGTGGAGTGCCTTCCCTGGAGTCAGAAAGACTTGGCTTTGTGAGATCAAATCTAGCCTCAGACACTTATTAACTGTGTGACTCAGTGCAAGTCATGTAACACTGTTTGCCTTAATTTCCTCATCTGTAAAATGAGCCAGAGAAGGAAATTGCAAACCACTCTAATATCTTTGTTAAGAAATTCCCAAATGGGGTCACAAAGAGTCAGAAATGACTAAACAACAATGACATGTATATAATTTATAAGTAAATATATATCTATATTTGCAGTGTAAACTCAAAGAAATTTTTACTGATAAGGGTCCATAACCCCAAATTCTGTGGAAACCACTGATCTAGCTTTTGGAGAGCCATGGAGTCATGGGGTATAAGTGGTTCCAGAGAAATGGTTCAGAACTGTTTAAATTACATTGAGCCAGTGTCTCTTTATGCTTATTACTCTGTGGTGAGGTAGTTAAAGGTAGGTACTTTTGACTAGCTGTCTTCAGGCTATGAAGATTATAGTTTTTGTATATTTATAGATGAAAGGAACCCTGGAAGACATGTAGTTCAACTAACCCATTTTAGAAATGAGGAAAATGAAGACCCCAAAGGTTAAGTGATTTGTCTGAGGTTACACAGAGGTATTACACATCAAAGGCAGGATTTGAAATGAGTCCATCTGGTTCTAAATCCAGCACTTTTCCCACTGTGATTCTAATAAATATGATATTCACTCACTTATTCACTCACTCACTCATTCAATGTACATGATGGTTCCCTTCCTCTCAACTGTATCACTATAGCAGTGATCTCTGTACAACTGGCTCATGTCAGAAACTCCAAGAACTCAAATTCTATTTACCCCAAAGGAACTATATCTTTTCAAATCCCCTCCTATTCCATCCATGCCCATTTTCTTGGTGTTGCAAGGATGAATGTTGGGTTTCTTGGATACATTTCTACATTCCTTTCTGATTTTAGCAGCCCCAAGAGAAAAGGAAGATAGATCCCAGGGATTTCGTGGTTGTCTGAGTTTGCAGGATTCAGGTGACTCACTGTTTGTTGATCAGGTTGGGCAATGGAGCTGCCATTTTACAGGAGAGTCTTCCCCCCCTCCCCCCCCCCGCCCCCCCCATATCAACAGGTGAAGATTATTTATTCAATAGACAATTCACAAGGAGGTCTTTCCATGTGCATATCAGATGAGGTAAAATATTTCAAGAGGGAAACCAGAGGTCCCAATTAAGTTGATGAACTCATATAGAAAGCCTTGTCTTGTGGGTCAACCTTTTCTTGTCTTAATAGTCAAGTTTCCCAGGAACATAATCATGCCCCTCTCAGTCATGCATGAAAAAGTTTATTTGGGATTAATTGGAAAGCAGTTTTGTTAAGTGCCTTGGTCTTATGATTTAAAAGCTTCCTTATGCCTTTCAGTTTATAATTCATTTCCATAGAACTCTATTCATATTTCCTTAGTGTTATCTAAGTCCTAGAGGCAGTGCATTTGAAGTTAGGAAGACACAGTAAGATCTGCCTCTGGCATAGACTTGCTTTGTGACCTTGGGCAAGTCCCAACCTCTTCCTGGCCAGTGATGACCTGCATTGGCAAAGGGAGTTTCCACTCTGTGAGCTTGATACACATTTGCAATTGTAGATCTGGTTTAATTAGGAAAAAAACAAAACAAAACAAAACAAAACCTCTACTCTGGAGTTTGGCCAAACAATAAAAAAGTGTTTTTCTCTCTCTCTCACATTACAGAAATTGTGGCTAAAATTGCATGGGGTGAGCTCCAAAATCCTTCTACACACATTAGAGAGAGCCCATCCCCATGTTCTAGGGTGTAACTTCTAACATAATCAGTGGCCACTTCCCCAGTCAGATGAAACATGGGTTCACTGTACCAGTGCTGCTGCTTGCCCCGCAAGTTACTAAATTCTGTGTACCTATTGGTCCAGCAATATCACAACCAGGTCCAACTGAAGAAAATAACACCTAAAAAAATAGATTAACTCAAATGGCAAAAGAGGCCTAAAAAGCCAATGAGGAGAGGAATATCTTAAAAAGTTGAATTTGCCAGATGGAAAAAGAATCCCAAAAGCTTTCTGAAGAGAATAATTCCCTCAGAATTAGAGTGGAGCAAATGGAAACAAATGACTTAATGAGAAATCAAGATACTATTAAACAGATCCAAACAAATGAAAAAATAGAAGGCAATGCGAAATATCTCCTTGAAAAAACCACTGACTTGGAATATAGATCCAGGAGAGACAATTTAAAAGTTTTTGGACTACCTAAAAGCTGTATCTCAAAGAAATCAAAGAAAGAGGAAAAGAATCTATGAACACACAAATTTAGAGCAGCTTTTTTCTGTGATGGCATAGAACTAGAAACTGAGGGGGTTCTCATCTATTGGGAAATAGCTGAACAAGTTATGGTATTTAACTGTAATGGCATATTATTGTGCTATAAAAGATTTGTATAAACTGATATAGTGTGAAGTGAGCAGAACCAGGAGAATAATTTATATAATGACAGCAGTACTCTAAAGGTAAACAACTCTGGGTCAGCTAGGTGGTGCAGTGAATAGAGCACTAGCCCTGGAGTAAGGAGGTTCAAATCTGACCTCAGACACTTAATACAAAAAACTGGCCATGTGACCTGGGGCAAGTTTCTTAACCCCAATTGCCTTGTTTCCCCCCCTCCAAAAAAACCAAAAAAAAAAAAAAAAGATAAGCAACTCTGAAAAACTTAAGAAATCTTATCAATGCAACGATCAACCATGATTCCAAAAGACCAGTGCTGAGGACTGATGAACTAAATATGAAGACCTAGACATACATTTTTAGACATAGCCAATGTGTGAATTTGCCTTGCTTGATAATGCCTATTTATTACAAGAGTTTTTTTTTTCCTTTGTTCTTTGGGGTTGGAAGTGAGAAAAAATAAATATTTGATAATTGAAAAGAAATTAAAATTAATTTTTAAAAGGAATGATGTTTGGGCTATAGGAAGCAGTATCTCATAAGAGGGAGCTTTGGCATCCATGGAATGAGTGCTAAGCTTTGCTTTTCTCTCTATGCACTAGTGTTATCTACCACTTTAGGTTTGGTAAAAGGGAATATTTTGAAGGAAAGTTAATCTAAGGAAGATTGAAAGGTGATCTGATAAAGGAAGTCACTGACAAAGTCTTTCTTTTTGTATAAATCGGCATTTATTATTTAAGTTCAGGAACAGGTTATGAAGGGAATAGGGGTACATTCAGAACAAAGAGCCAAAGATGGAGTCCAAGGGGAGGAGGAGGAGGGAGGAGGCAGGGAGACCACAGCCTCTCAGCTTTGTCTGCTCTAGATGAGGTCGATCCTGATTTCTGAGCCCTCCTCCAGGGCATACCATGACGCACATGATAAGATGAAATTGCAGGTGTGCCATTTTAGGAAATGGGGTGGCCAAAGTTTACACGGCCCACCAAAGGTGGGAGCTGGGATTCTCCTTGGATCAGCAGCACTGCTTCCTTTTATGGAACCGAATTCTGAAAGTTTGATGAATTCCATCCTGTGCATTTCAGCTCCTATGAAACATCCTTGTAATTAGCCTTTGTGCTAAAGAATGCTTTCATTGCCTCTCTAACTTTTGGCACTTGGCTTCTAGTTTCTTTGAATTTGCATCGAACTTGTAGGGGACCTGCTCAAGAGCTGCTACTGGCTCCTCAGTTAAAGCGATCTGACCCAGGTCAGGCAGAAGTAAAGCACATTTCTGGTTTCAGTCCTATAGGTTTCTACTTATGGATAATTTTCATGTCTAGATACTTCAAGCTACTCATCTTGCTCATATTTTATGGAACTTTCTAGTCTCCACTAGAGGCTCTCAGCTCGTCTGTCACATACATGGTTATTTTGGTGAACATGTCCTGGTCCAGCCCCATGGTGTTCGCCTTGGCAGGCTCTGTGGCTTCCTTGGCTGTCTCCACCATTCCATCCTCTAGGCCTAGGAAGGGATGAAGGAGAAAAGATAGAAGGAAGGATGGGGATAGGAGAGGAGTATAAGGGGGAGGAAGGGAGGGAAAAGACGAGAGGAGGGGAGAGAAGGGGAGAGGAGGCAGAAAGGAGAGGGGAGAAAAAGGGGGTCTTTCGTTTCTTTAAATTTAAGGCTCAGGGGGCAGAGCCAAGATGGCAGCGTAGCAGCAGCAACATATCGCAGCTCTCACATAGCCACCCCAAAATACCCATAAAATAGGACTCTAAACCAATCCTAGAACTCCAAAACACACACAAAGATACTTCCCACTAAAGTCAG
>JAQQSU010018536.1:0-10456 GCA_028627135.1 Pseudochirops cupreus
GGGTGGGGGAAAGACGGGGAGAAAAGATGTAACTCAAAAAAATTTAATAAAGAATCTCATAAAAAAAAAAAAAAGAAACAGTCAAAGGTGAGGCTCAAAGGCCCTTGAATAGCTGAAACAAGTAGCAAAGTACAATTTTGCTTGCCATTACAATCTGGAAGAACAAAAGGTTCAGAATATGAAGGGGATTAATGAAAAGAAGGGCGAAGGAAGGTAACCAATTTTAAATTGTATTATAAAGCAGGAATCATCAAAACTATTTAGCAGTGGCTAAGAAATAGAGTGGTGGATCAGTGGAACAGATTAGATATTCAAGACACAAAGGTAAACAATTATAGCAGTCTACTATTTGATAAACCAAAGACTCCAGTTTCTGGCATAAAAACCCATTATTTCACAAAAACTGCTGGGAAAACTGGAAAATAATTTGGCAAAGACTAAGCATAGACTAATATCTTACACCTTATACCAAGATAAAGTCAACATGGGTACATGATTTAGATATAAAGACTGATACTATAAGCAAATTAGGAGAACAAGGAATAGTTTATCTGTCAGATTTATGGAGAAGGGAAGAATTTATGACTAAACAAGAGATAGAGAACATTATGTAATGCAAATTGGATGATTTTGATTATGTTAAATTGAAAAGTTTTTGTACAAAACCAAAGCAACCAAAATAAGAAGGGAAGCAAAAAGTTGGAAAACCATTTTTTCAGCTGGTTTCTCTGATAAATGTCTCATTTCTAGAACATACAGAGAACTGAATTGAATTTATGGGAATATAAGTCATCCCCCAATTGACAAATGGTCAAAGAATATGGACAGACTGTTTTCAGAGGAAGAAATTAAAGCTCTCTAAAGTCATATGAAAAATGCTCTAAGTCACTATTGATTAGAGAAATTCCAGTCAACATGACTCTGAAATGTCACATCACAACTATAAGGTTGGTTAACATGACAAAACGGGAAAATGCTAACTGTTGGGGAGAATGTGAGAAAATTGAAACACTGATATATTGTTCCAAAAGTTGTGAATTGATCCAACCATTCTGGAGATCAATTTGGAATTATGCCCAAATGGCTATAACACTGTGCATACCCAGCAATACCACTTCTATGTCTATATTTCCAAGAGATTATTCAAACAGTAAAAGAACTCACATGTACAAAAATATTTGCAGCAGATCATTTTGTGGTATCCAAGAACTGGAAATTTAGGGAATATCATTAATTGGGGAATGGCTGAATAAATTGTGCTATATGAATGTAATGGAATACTATTGTGCTATAAAAAGTGATGAGCAGACAGACTTCAGAAAAAAAAACCTGGAAAAAATTGTATGAACTCATGCAGAGTGAAGTGAACAGAACCAAGAGAACATTTTACACAGTAACATCCACATAGTGTGATAACTGAACTTGACTGACTTAGCACTTCTCAGCAATGCAATAATCTCAAACAACTCCAAAAATTCATGATGGAAAACACTACTCATATCTAGAGGAAAAAAAAAAATTTAGAGTCTTAATGGAGATTGAAGCATACTATTTGCTCCCTTTTTCTTTTGATATTTTCTTTTCTTTCTTCTTTCTTATGGTTCCTCCCATTAGTTCTAGCTCTTCTTCACATAAGGACTAATGTGAAAATATGTTTAATATAAATGTTTAAGTAGAGCCTATATAAGTCTATGCATGCCATATTCAAGATGAGTGAGGAAAGGGTGAGAGAGAAAATTCAAAACTCCAAATCTTATGGAAATAAATGTTAAAAGTTAAAAATAAATTAATTTAAAAAAATAAAATTAAAGGAAAGAATGAGATATCAAAATGCTCTTAAAAATATAAGATACAATTTTGGCAAAGGTAGTTATATGAAAAGTTACACCAAGCTTGGCTTCCTTAAGAAATGTAACAGAAAATATTTTTTAAAAACTCAGATACAGCAGTGATCTTCATTCAAAAATACATTATTAAAACTTGACTGACACTCTAGTGAGTGGCAAATCATAGGGTTTTGAAATCTACTCTACTCCTATTAGGTACTCCTTAATAGGAAAAAAGACATATTTTCTGGGCAGAAAGAATCTAGGCAGGCCTACAGTAACCCCATACTGTAATGATTTCTTTTATTTAGTTTCATTGGAACACTGTGCTAGGATGTCAAGGTAAATGGGAGAAGTCAGAGATTCCAAGGAGACCTCTAGAAATCCTGAAGTCAACCAAAACTCTGATGTCTTGCAGTGCCCTATTGAAAGCCTATAAGCTGACTGGTAATTATGACATAAAAATAAGACAGGATGGAGGCCAATATCCAACCCAGTTCTTTAGAGACAGAATCAGAAGCTAGAATCTCTAGCAAAGGGTAGGGTCTTCTCCCACCTCTGGCTATAACTCTATATCAAAGGATAGGATTGTGTAAGAGGGCATAGAAGGGGACCAGACACTAGATACTTCATTCAGATTTAGGGCAAATAAATGGCATTAGTAATCAGTTTCAGTGGAGATAGGCATTGATCATGTCTATCCACAACATCTTACATTGTGAGAAAGGGAAGAGTCTGACCTTACCCAAAGTCCTTTTCCAGGTATTCCAAAACAACCAATAAAATGAAGAAATAGAAAAGCACAAGAAGAAAATCCAGAATAGGAAAAGAGAAAATGAAGAGAAGAAAAAGTAGAGCCATGGTGGCAGGGGATAGTGGAGGGGATGGGGGGCAGGGTATGACTTGGTGATAAGGATGTTAAGAATGAATGGAATAGAGCGAGTAAAAAATTAAATAAAAATTGTGTAATGAAGAAACTCAACAGAGAATAAATAATTTAGAATATAAAGTAAAAAAAATTGAGTTTCATGAAAAAAATAAGGAGATATAATTTAATAATTCCACAAAATAAGAATGAAGTCAAAAGACTGAAAAAAAAGAACATGTGAGATATCTACAATAAAAAAAAATAAACAGACCTGGAAAACTATTAGAGGAAAAATAATTTAAGAACCATCAAACTCCCTGAAAACCAATTTCAAACCAAAAGAAATAGGAGGGAAGGAAGGAAGGAAGGAAGGAAGGTAGGCAAGGAGGGAGGGAAGGAGGGAGGGAGGAAAATGGTCAGAAAGATTAGAACAAAAGGGAAAAGTACAAATAGAATTCACAGGTCACCTTCTGAAAGAATCCCTAAACTAAAAACACCAAGTAATGTCAGAAACAAAATTGAGGGCTTCCAGAATGAAGACAAAATACTGTAAGCAGCCTGAAAGAAAGAAGTCAAGTACTGAGCAACAATTCAGAATCATGGAAGACTACAGTGAAGCTGCACAAAAAGAGAGGAAACCTTGGAAAACAGTATTCAAATAATAAGAAAAATAGCCTAGTGTAGCAACACACCTTCCTACAAGATCAAATCACCCCTGAAATCCACACCACCTTAGTATCCCCTTCCTCTTTGACCCCTCTCTCCCTCTAATTGAAGTGGACAGAAAGTAGACATCTGAGAGCTCTTCCCAAATACTTTCTCATCTGGCCGCAAGACTTTATCACACAGCTCCTCTACTCTCTTTCTCTCCCTACCCTGCAATCTCCCTCTCTCTGCCTCTGTCTTTTTCTCCTCCTTTCCACTGAAGTCAATTATCCTATGAGTTCCACAGGAAATCCCTCCTTTATTCATCCATCTCATGCATTCTTCTAATTTGAAAACATTTCTTCTGAACACCCCTTTCAAAAAAGTATTCATTCTATTCTGGGTGTCAGAGGAAATAGGCTTTAGAGACTCCTTCTTTTCTCTCCCACTAATTTTTTTTTCCTTCACCAACCCTCTCTACCACCACCACCTTGGCTACATAGATCCCAGACTTGACACAAAAAGATACTTAGTAAGCACTGTTCTTAACCCCACTCCTCATTCTTTCCTTTTTTTGTCTATGAGATGATTTCCTTGTGTGTGTGTAGAAGGGGGAGGTAGTCTGCTTTTCATACTGTTGGTTAGAATATGATGTTATTGTGTTTCCCATAAGTGAGTCTAATAACTTTTCTCAGTCTTTTATGATGGGTAGATGACTCTGCATGTCTCAGAAGTCTGATGTTTAAAAATAATCAGATTACACACACAAACATATAAGTTTACACAATTATTGTTGTTTTTGTTCTCCATCTCTCTATCCCAACATAAAATCTTTAATTATTTTGAAGAGATTTTAAGTATAGTCCTACTTCAGAAAACAAATGATCAACTAATTTATTACTTGATGATCCCCCCCAGCCCTTCAAATTGTTGATGTTGACATAGTCATTCACTTCTGGAAAGAAAAAGCAGGAGCTGAATAGTTCTTGACAGTGGCATCATTTAAAGAAGAAGGAGGAGAAACATTTTTAGAAATAGGAAAAATGTTCTTATTTAAAAGACATTTTGAAGCTGACAACAACCACTAACTAGTCCAAGAACTTACTACAGTTGAAGCCAATGCAGCTGTTAAGTATAAAGATTTCTATAGCGTTTCTGAACATTGCAGGTCCAAAGAGTAAATGAGAAAAAATGATTAATATATAGGTGACTACATTTTGAAATATGCTTTTATTAGCTTAATGTATTCCAGGAATCATAACTGGTGATTCAGAGGTGAGAAAGGGATGAGAAAAGAGCAATTTTGTCATTACGAATAATAGGGATGTCTTGTAGTAAAGGCTAACATGTAATGGGAATAATGAAGCACCCCATTATTCTCTAAGGCTTAGAGTATGAGGCAATCACTTAGTACAGTCCTCTATTTTTATTGAAGAATGCATATTAAAAGGGCTCCACATGACACATTCTTCTTATTTTATTCAGAAGCACAGTCTAAGAATAATGTCATATTCTTATTCCATAATGAACTTTTTCATACAACCTATTTTTTTCCATTAAATTGATTTTTTAAAAGTATAACTCATGTCACACACACACACCCCCCATTCAAAGGATATAGGAACAGCTTGTCAGTTCATCAAGGTATCCACTCTAATAAACACTTCCCTCCCTTTGTTGCTTCTGTTTGGAAGCTGGTGAGGAATAAGGAGTTCAGGTCCTAAGTGCCTGAAATATTCTCACAGGTACAAACTAATAGCACAGTCCGGAATCTGTATTCTTTGATGTCCTTATTAGGGATGTGTTCAGGGAGCCACTCCATTAACTAAACTCAAAATCATTTCAGTTGACAAGTCTTTAAAATTCATTAAACTTCATAGAGAAATCTGATTTATTTTTTTTCTATTGCTCTTCCTCTCTGGGGTTTAAAAAAAATAATTTATTTAATATAAGGTAAACCTTTTTAAGGCAGACAGTCCTCTCTTATAATAATTCAAAGTTAAATTGTATTTTTAAAAAAATTAACAGAAATCTTACCTCCTATCTTTGACTCCAATAAGGGGAAAATAAAACAAGCAAATCCCAAAACTGTAACAAAATAATTTCCCTTATGAGTCATTTTCAAGTATATGTATGTACATACACACATATGCACATACACACACACAAACACACACACACCCACACACACACAATGGCAAATGAAAATCCAGAAATTCTTCCAAGAATGCAAAATTTAGAAAAGGAACATAGGACAGGTTTAGACGCACACTATATACATATATGTATAAATACATGTATACATACATATGTGTATTTGTGTATATGTTTCTTTATCAGGCTCTAGAAAGAAGTTATGTATAATAAGTCCTATAAAGAACAGTGCAGTTCTACAAATGTGTCTGAAAGTTATTATAAACTATTATATTATAGTAGAATACTATTTTCCAGGATTCTTTAATCTCTTCCCTCTGTTGTCCCTGCTTTATTCATTCTGATATTGCCAGTCATGTAAACTTCTTGGTATGAGGCATTTAAAGATATCCATTCAACATAATGACAGATAGTGAAGAAAGAGAATATGGGATAAAAGGCTATGATATGGAAGGGCAGATGGCAACAAATTTACCTGCATCTGTTAATCATGGCTAAACGTTCTTTATATTTCTTGGGTCCTCTTCTACAACTTACTTCAGGGGAAGAAATATAAAGTCAAGTTTCAAGCGTAGTTGTTTTTTGCTTTTTTCTTTTCTTTACCAAATATAATGACAGTTATCTGACTGGAAGAGCAAGGTAAGGAATGTCCTGATGCTGGATCAAGAATTCCAGGCTCTGCTAGACTGAAGTTATGTTTTGGTTTTGTTTGTACCCTATATATCCCCTTTACCTGTTTAACCAGGAAGCACTTTGATATGATGTGTGAAGGCCAGAGTTACCTTCACCTGGCAGATCACCAAAACATCAATCAGATAAGACACAGCAAATGGAAATTCTCTATCAGAAACTAGTAAGTTAGTTTTAAAAAAAATTGGCTTAAGGACAAGAAAAGCAAAACTTATCAAGAGTTATAGAGATGATGCATCAAAATTAGATTTTCTGAATCTAATTTTGTATTAAAATTGTATTGCTCCTCTGACGTCATCATTTCAATGTCAGATAAGTGTAGTTAGTTATGGGGACTGGGAGAAATCCGTCCCAGCACTACATATTAAAACCCTTTCTTACTAGCAATTAAAGAGAAAACAAATAAGCATTTTGACTTTGGAATGACTCAAATCCCCAGGTTAAATAAACAAATTCCATTAATGTTACTTACTTTATTGCCCCCGTTACTAATGTTTAATTCTTACTTAACTTTCGAGATTGCAATATTATCTGAAAATCATGATTTATAAATGGCTAGCATTGTAAAAATGTCACTAATTCATAATTTTAGAAGGAGCTGCTCAGAAAAATTTCTTCCCATGTTTTATGAAAGAAAGAAAAGGAAACTCATGCCCTTTCACTTATAACCAGCTATATAACACCATCTTTCTAGAAAAGCACAGGAAAGTTTTGAGGATTCTCTGTAATGGCTTGACACTACCTTTTATTTCAAATGGACTCATTTACTATTAATAATGGTAAGTAGTATTTCAGAACATTTTATAGTAGTCATCATTCCTTTTAATTTGTCATTTGGTTTTGTATTATATGGGAGAGAGTGAGGAGGTGAAGGAAGCTCATAGGCATATAACATGGAAGGTGAGGCAAAATCAGCTAGTCAATCTATCCTGGTAATTAAAAAAAAAGGTTTAGATTACCTGAACGATTGTCAAAGAATCCATCATTCCAAATGCTTCATAAATACTAATTTGTTGGGCTTTTACATTAAAAAAAAAAATTAAAAGAAGACTGAACAATTCAACATCTAAGTGAAAAGCGCTTCCAAGACAGACCAATTAGGAACTATCTGGAAGTAACCATGCAGCAATTTTTCAGTCACTTTTTATTACTTTAATATTTTCATCAGGCCTTTCCATTTCATTGGCCAGATACACCCATGGAACTATACGTGGTATGTATGAATTCAAAAAGTCTGTAGTCCCTGAGTCCAGAGCCTGAATCCCATAGAATCGTAGGATAACCAGTTTGGACTTGAAGGGACCTTAGAGCGCGCTTGACTCCCTGGTCAATGTTCTTTCCCTTAAAAGAAAAAATGCACAATACTTTTACTCTGGAAGGAAATAAACATGATGAAAACTAAAATTATAAACATGATTATTTGAAATACATAAAAAAGATTGTTGTTTTAAAATATTCTTTGAGGGAATGAAAATATATTTTATGCATATTTCCAGGTGTTATTGAAGAGGATGGTGAAAAATGAGAATCACTTGAGGGAAGTGAGCAGGTTGGTGATGGAGAAAAGACTCGCAGGAACATGATAGCTATTTTCAAGGATTGAAAATTCTCATGTGAAGTAAGAATAATGCCTTCATAACTTGTCTGTGAGTGTGTGTGTGTGTGTGTGTGTGTGTGTGTGTGTGTGTGTGTGTGGTTTTAAGCTTATGGAATGCTTTCCTCACAATACATTCCAAAAGGTAGACATTGCAAGTGCAATCAACAGGTATCACTATGCCTTGTAAAGCTAGCTGCTTGGTTTGATCACAACCATCTCTTTAGCCTAGGGTGGTAGAGATTTTGCTTGAGTACCCTATGAACGCTTTACCCTTCTCTGCCTTGCTTTCTCTATGCTATCATTTTGTTCATAATTCAATAGACTTATTTATTTTGAGGGAGAGAGAGAGAGAGAGAGAGAGAGACAGAGTGAGAGACAGAGAGACAGAGACAGAGACAGAGAGACAGAGATACAGAGAGAGAGAGACAGAGAGACAGAGACAGAGACAGAGAAGATTTAATCAGTCACACCTGTGTTCAGTTGAAGTCTAGTTTAAACTCTGCCTTTTGGGAAATTTATTGAACTATTAATAAAATGATAGCATAATTTTTGAGATTCCAAGTTAGATATTTTCTATTTACAGAAAATACAATCTTTTCTATAATCCTGTATGAATTTCAGTTAATTACTGGGATCTCCTATTTATCTTCTCTGTACTCCACTAATGTAAAATCATGAGTAAAATTAAATTTAAAAATAAAATTAACAAATGTCAAAGAGCAGCTTTCATGGACAACAATCATATTATGTAAGGAAAATAAATTCTTGACAAGAACACAATTTTTAAAAAATGCAGGAAAACAAATTAATATAAGAATTCATGATTTTAAGCTGTCATGCCAAGGGGGAAGTTGATGAGAAAAATCTTTAAAGCTTCTTTATAGTTCCTAATCTCCTGGCAAAATATATCCTGAGTTTCATTTGTTCATTCATTCCTTCCTTTTTTCTTTGTCTCCCTTCCTTCTTTTTTCTTTTCCTTTCCTCTCCTCTCCTTTCCTTTTCTTCTCTTTTTCGCTTTCTCTTTCTTTCTTCAATAAAACAGAAGCTAAACTGCTTAAGGCACAGCTGTGCTCCTTCCATAGCAGGACTGTGGCTTTCCCCAAAACAGACTCACAGTCCATGTCCCTTTCTCTTTCCAGAGTAGTTAAAGGATTTTATATGGGGAGGGCACTGTAGCCCCACCTAGTGCAGTCCAAATCATGACATCCCATCCCTTCTAAGGCCAGCAAGATGATTACAATACTACAAGCTTCCTTAGTAAGAGTTGAAACTCCTAGAATGGTGGCAGTATTAGAGAAGAGAATGGACTGCATATGAGGGATATAGCAAAGGAAAAACAGGTAAGCCTTGCTTGGCAACAGCTTGGATTTGTTTGATGAAAGATCATGGAGAACTCAGATGACTTCAAGGTTGTGAGCCTGAGGGCCTGAAAAGATGGTGTTGCCCTCTATACTAATAGGGATGGTGGAGGAGGGGTGGAAGGTTTAGGAAAAAAAAGAGATAATAAATTCTGTTTTAGACACAATGAGTTTGAGATGCCTACTGGACACCAAGTTCGAGATGTCTGAAAAGCAGTTAGAAATGCGGTATTGGAGGTCAATAGAGAGACTGGGGTAGGATAGATAGATTTAAGAATCATCAGCATAGAAATAGTAATTAAATCCCTGAGATCTGATGAGAGAAACAGGTGAAGTAATAGAGAGAGAGAAGAAAAGAAGGAGTGGGGCAAGGACCGGAGCAGAATCTTGATGGACACCTACTATTAGAGTTCATGGTTAGGAAGAGGATTTAGTAGAGGAGACAGAGAACCAGTGGTCAGATGGATAAAAGGAAAACCAAAAGGAAGAACCTAAAAAGAAGAGAGTACAAAGGAACAAAGAGTAATCAAGAATGTGAAAGGCTGCAGGGAATTCAAGGAGAATGAGAATTGAGAAAAGGCCATTAAATATGTCAACTAAGAGATCAGAAACTAAACTTGTTTCCTTTAGGCCTACCAAGCAGAATTAGAGGCAAGGAGTAGAAGTTTCAGACAGACCAGTTTAGAATTGAAATGATTAAAAAATACTCCCACTTGGTAAACTCTCTAGATGAGAATCATCTATACTTGGCTGTCTTGGGAGATGGCAATGAGTTTCATTTCACTGAAAGTCTTGAAGTCAAGGCTTGATAATCACTTGTCAGGGAGGGATTCCTGCTCAACAAGTGTTTAGGCTAGATGACTTCTGAGTTCTCTTTAAATTCTGACATTTTATGATAACCCAAACAGTTAGGCTGGAGTCATGTTGGAAGTGATGTTGAAAGAAAACATTAAGAGACTGGTACTTTATTTGACGATCAGTGGAGAATCACTAAATTTTTGAGACAAGAGTTTGAAAGGTTATATAGGAAATGTTGCCAGGGCTAGTTTGGAATGAAGAGAACATGGAAGCAAGAGGGCCAGCTAAGTAATTAACAAAGCACATGCAGACATTGAAGACCTAAATTATGGTAGGAGCAGAACTGAAAAGAGGATAGATTCTCTTTTTTTTTTTAGTTAATTTATTAAATTTTTTTGAGTTACATATTTTCTCCCCGTCTTTCCCCCTCCCACCACCCCAAAACAGCCATCCCAGTGTTTCCCCCCTCCCCCAGTCTATTCTCTCTTATGTCACTTTTTGGTAGGGCAGAATGGATCTC
>JAQQSU010018537.1:0-10456 GCA_028627135.1 Pseudochirops cupreus
TAGCCTTCTCCTGGCTTGGAGAATGTCACAGCCCTCTAGACCCACTGCCCAATCACAAAGCTACAAGGCACGGGCATTCCTGGAAAACAAGCCTGGCGCCACAGGCTCCACGTGACCACATTCAGCCTATTACGGAACAGAGTATGTTTTCAACTATCCAAGGGTCCTCAGAGTCAGGTAGCCACTTTAGCAAAGGGCCTAGGGGCAGGGAAGATCTTCAGATTCCCATAACACTAGGAAATGATAACAAAAGGCTGCTTATTCTCTTTGCTTTGTTTTTTTTTTCCAGTTTAATAAATTGGAAGTGGCAACACTTTGCATTGTGAAGTGAATGAAGTCATAAAAATGAATGGTAGAGCAGTTTTGCAGATTCTTTAAATCCCTCCTCCATCCATAAATAATTTTTCTAGGTTGAAAAATTGCCCCCTGCCTTTCCCAAATTCAATCAATGCCATAGGTGGTTCTACCTCTCATGGCAATGAGCAGCAGCAGCAAAAGCCAGCACAAGTGGAGAGAGGCTTAATGCTGACTTCAATTATGATTTTTATTGGCCTACAACCCTGATTTCTTTCAGACTAAGTTTCACTCTTCTGAGGTCCTAAGTTGATGAGCTATTTTACCCCTAGTTAGAAGTAATATTTTTTTTCCTTCTTCGTCTATCTCCCAGCACTTTATTTGTTCATGTCTTAAATACATGTGGGGCCCTATATTGTACTTATACATATATACATATACACATATATATATATATACATATATTTTTTCTAACTTGTGAGCTCTGTTAAGGCACTAGTGCACTTGGTCTTTGCATGACACCTACATAATATTATTATTTTTTTATTTTGGTATTTACCTGTGATTTCATTGGTTTGAGTGTTCTTTCATTATGGAAGTTCCCTTCTCCACTGATTCAGCTCAGCAACAGTCTTTCATTGCCTAGAAACTCTGAGAGGTTATTTCATTGATACAGTGAATTCTTGAGGAGACAATTCCCCCTTTGTAATGGTAATGAAAATTTGAACATCTTCCCTGCCCCTTAATAGGCCAAATGTAATCACGGGGAGCCCACAGTGGGAGGAGTTTTCTGAAAGGGTAGAACAGGAAGAGTGGAGCAGGAAAGAGATCCAGAACTGCTGGGAGCAAGCAGTGTGGAGGCTGGGCAGCTAGCATGAGTGAGACAGGGGCATTTTTGCTTAAGGGGGCCTGTTTTGCTTTGGAGGCCTGATGAAGGGAAGGCTTGGGAATTATGGTGTTTTCTGCATTGGTTATGTGTATGAACTTCTTGGTTGCTATGATGGACTTGGCTTTCTGGTTTTGGGATTTGGCTTTCTGGTACTTGAATCAATGTTTTGGTCTTGTCTTCCATCTGGAGAGTCTGTTACATTTTGTGATTCACAACTATACTAGCATATTCATAGCCACCATGGGAATTGTGAATATTCCATTGGTGTTATACTCTTCCAGCATAGAGTAGCAAATACTCTGCAACTTAGACTTGAACAGTTGCCCAGGACATTGAGAGGTTAAGTGATCCTGCATTCTGCCTGTAGCAGGGGAGAAACTTGAATCTAGGTCTTTGTGACTCCAAGACTGACACTCCATTTACTATTCCATGTTGCTCCTCTAATAGGTTCTTAATAAATGATTATAAAATTAAAACAAATCTAATGGTTAATACATACGCATTCAGTTAAATTAAATTATAATTTATGTATAGTAAATTATATTCATTATTATATTTATAACAAATTATAAACTATACACAGTAAGTAAGAATGGTTACCTATCCCAACCCAAGTTGGATGTGTCATAACATTGCTCTTTCATGCTTTGAAAGAGCTAACAGATGGACCAGGTTAATCTGCATGGCTGAATGATTTCTTGGGAGCCAATGAGAAGTTTTGCATGGATGGAAATCAACACTAATTCTGAATGGCCTCTGGGCTAGTCACAAGTAAAATTATGAAGTAGGTGGAATTTCTCTTGAGGATACTCTTACTACCCCTCCTTTCAACCTTTCCCCAATTTTGATGCCTTCATTCCCAATCCCAAGCAACCAGTTTGATTCAATTCAATTACATAAAACCTTTACTATGTACCTAACATGTACTAGGTGCCAAGGATATAGAGATCAATAAGACATAGTTATGTCCTACAAGGACTTTTTAATCTAGTGATTACTCACATTTATAGAGCAATTTAAAACTTACAAATAACTTCCCCGATGACAGTCCTTATGAGGTAGGTAGTATAAGTATTATTATATCCATTTGGGAAAAGAGGAAATTTAGGCTCAGAGAATATTATTGATTTCTCAGAGTTGTACAAGTAATAAGTGGAAAGAAGGAAATAAGCATTTCTTAAGTCCCTACTATGTGTCAGGCACTTTATATATATATATATATATATATATATATATATACCTTACTTCATTTGATCCTCAAAAGAACCCTGGGAAGGCTATTATTATCCCCATTTTACAGTACAGGAAACTGAGGCAGACAGTTTTTTTTTTAGGGACTTGCTCAGAGTCACACAGCTAATAAGTGTCTGAGTGTAGTTCGAATCTTCCTGAATCCAGGTCCAGCACTATTTCCTGAGTCACTTAGCTGACTCTGGCAGAGTCTAGACTCTAGATTTAAAATCTAGACCTTTTGAATTTGAGCTAGTGTTTTATTTTGTTATTTTTTTTCCTTTCTTCTCCCACAGCATGCTGCCTCTCATAGGGAAGATGATATATACATGACTAATTACAATGCAGAAAAGATCATGGTAAGTATATGGAGAGAGGCATCCATCTTGGCATTATGGGTGTCAGGAATTAAGAAAACCTTTACTGGCTATGTGACCCTGATTAAGTCATTTAAGCTCTTTATGCCTTAAGTCACTCTCCAAGATCATATGTTGAAGATAAGGAGTCAGTCTGCATTGATAGAGACATTTCCTCACCAGAAATTCCCTTTATCTGTAAAATCTGATTAAAAAAATAAAGCATATGAGAGGCAAACAAAATGTGCTAAGCTAAATCTAAGTAAAGAAAGCTCATAACTAAATGGGGAGTCTGGGGAGTAGGGGAAATCTAAGCCTTTGTGAAAGACATTGTATCTGAGTTGGGTCTTAATACATAGACAGGATTTCAACAGACAGAACTCAGGATAAGAGGACATCTGATGTCCTCAATGATTTTCACGAATGTCCACAACCTTTGGCTATAAGAACAAAAATAATAACGTCCATTTTCATAGTCCTTCAAGGTTTAGAAAGCACTGTCCTTGCAACAATCCTGGAAGTAGTATGATTAATACCTTCATTTTAGGGATAAGGAAATGGAATCTCAGTGACTTGCCTAGGGTTACACAAGTCTAAGCTAAGGATCACAACTTAGATTTGAACTCAGGTCTTCCCAATTTGAAATTTGGTGCTTTTCCTACTCCACCAAGTTGACTAACCCATCTGGGTCGGCCTTTTTCTTTTAATCGGTGCCCCTGGGAATCAGATAGATATGAAAAGCTTTTGACTTTTATACAATGTAGTCAGGGGAGGAAGAAGTATGGAGGCATTAGGAATCCAGCTCCTGTGAGAATTTTAATAAACTATATCCTTAAATGTGGGCTTTGGCTGTGAAGTCGCTGGTGTTGCTAGATTGCCCAAGCTCATTTTGTAGCAGTAGAGTGAAATACAGTGTGAGGGTAAAGGAGGGCTTGAAGGTATTTCTAATGGAAGGCAGACAATATGCTTATGATGGTCCTTGTGGGACCTTGTATTTCACTACCAATGTACATATTCTCTGTGGTTTCTCTCAGCTCAAGGATATTGCTCAAGGATTTGTGTTCCCAGGGGACTGGCCATTGAAGTGCCTCTTATCTTTTCTGTCCAAAGTGAATGGAGGTGCCACGGAGGGAAGGAGCTTGGAAGTCAGGGTAAGAAATGCTGGGAATTAGCCAGTTATGAGAAGGATGCTTCCAGATTCAACTGTCTGTCACTAGTATCTTTGGAGCTTCTGAGTAAGACTTCCTTTCCCTGAGGATATCAGTATAACAGCCATGCCTGAGATAGCTTTTTATTCTCCTTGGAGTTTCTATTTCTTTAGTTATTCTTTCAGTAAGTCACTAGTATTTATTAAGTGTCCATGTGCCTATGTGCCAGGCACCTGTTTTAAACACTGGGAAATACAGAGAAAGGCAAAAACCATTTCCTGCTCCCAAGGACCTTACAGTCTAATCCACAAAGAAAACACACAAACAACTTTATACAAATAAGATTATTGTTGTTGAGTTGTTTTCATTGTGTCTGACTCTTTGTGACCCCATTTCAGGTTTTCTTGGCAAAGATACTAGAGTGGATTGCCGTTTCTTTTTCTAGCTATGAGGAAACTGAAGCAAACAGGGTTAAGTGACTTGACCAGGGTCACACACCTAGTAAGTGTCTGAGGCCAGATTTGAACTCAGGAAGATGAGTTTTCCTGACTGCAAGCCCAGCACTCTATCTACTATGCCACCTAGCTGCCTCTAGAAACAAGTAAATTGGAGATAATCCATAGAGTGAACGGAGATCAGCAAAGGCTTCTTGTAGAAGGTGGGAATTTTAGCTCAGAACTGAAGGAAGTCAGGAAAGCTAGAAGAAAGAGATAAGGAGGGAGATAATCTCAGGAACAGATACATTAAATGAAAATTCTTGGAGTCAGGAGGTGGATTGTCTTGTGTAAGGACTAGCAAGAAATCCAATGTGAATTGAAGAGTACTTGGGGAGAGGGGAGGTTATTGTAGGTATAAGGAATACTAGAAAGGTGAGAAGGTCCAGGTTTAGGAGGGTTTTAAAAGCCAAATACAGGATTTTATATTTGATCTTTGTTGTTGTTTGTCCTTTGTTCTCAAAGAAGACCATGGCATCAGAAAGGTGATGTCATGACTTGCAAGTGAATTGGATTTAAGTGAGGGCAATGCAAAGTCACCAGCCTCACTTTCTCTTCTGGAGCCATCTGTGTCCAGTGGCAAGATATTGATCAGGATGACTGGAGATGAACCCAGATTCAATGGGAGACTTGGACTTCTTAAGTTAAGATCTTTCCAAGTTCTCACTTTGACTGAGGCAATGCCCATTCAATGGTTAAGGCTGTTTAAGAAAGGAGCCAAAGAATGGCCCCTGTTATCTAATAAAAAAAAAATCAGTATGAGAGGGAAAGACTCAGGGTTTCTGATCAAAACAGAAACAATAACTATTTATATACACTCTGAGTCATCAGGACCCAAATAATGACTACTAAGTAGTGCTTAGGCTAGGACCTATTATTAACAAATCATCCAGAGCAAATTGGGTTTAAGGCATGGCCTTTAAGAAAGAAACCTAATCAGTATATCCCAAGATATCTTGCTAGTTTTCAATCATCAAAATTTACATTTCTCTAGGCAGAGTACCAGCAGGTAAGGGCACAACACCCCAAATGGATGGAGAGGAGAGGAGAAGAGAAGATAGAAAGGAGCTGAGTTTCCCAATTGGAAGTACCTACTTGGGTCTCCAGTGGGACAGTTCAAACAGGTTGCTGTCTGTCCTTTGTTCTTCAAGAGAACAATGACATCAGGAAGGTAATGCCATGATTTGCAAATGAATTGGATTTACTTGAAGGAGGACTGTGCAAGCTCACCAGCCTCATTTTCTCCTTTTTGGTTCTAGAGGTTATAGGGAGCTATTGGAGTTGGTTGAATGAAGTGTGTGATGGGACAAATAACTCAGTCAAACATACTTTATGTAGGTCAAATTAAAATCTAGAAAGTTGAGTGTAGTAGGGAGAGCTTTTCAAAGGAAGTCCATCTTTCAATTTATTTATACGTAGCTGTTCATGACTGAAAAGAATTTGGATGTCTTACCCCTGCCAGGGAGGAAGTCATAGAGTAGTGGCAATACCACTAGATTTGTAGTTAGAGAACTTATGGTTTGAATTCTGTCTCTGATACCTTAATTTTCTGTGACCATTTACTCTCTCTGGGGCCGAGTTTTCAAATGTGTAAAATGAAAGGGTTGGTCTAGATAACCTCTAAAATTCTTGCTAGCTCTAAATGTATGAACTTGATTGTATTTTAATTGAGAACTTTTAATGTTGGCAATGTTTCCTTCTTAAGCAGAACTTCTCAAACTGTGAGTTGCCACCTCACATGGTGTGGCAACCCACAGTTTAAGAAGTGCTGAATGGGTCACAAGTGGAAAAAAATTAAGAAGCCCTGTTCTAAAGGAATGAATCTCAAATGGTAACATAGGGCTATTTTTGGAAATGGATGGCATTCTAATTCTGTTCAAACAACAACAAAAAACCCTTAGATAACAACTACTCTTCCTGTGCATATTGTCACCCTAAAATAGGTAAAAGCTCCTTTGATTAGTGTTCTATGTATTATTCAGCCTCAGATGTATAAGGAACTCAATTCCAGGCTCCATTTTTTTGTTTTACAATGCTCTCTTACTTTACTATCACAGTTTCTTTAGGACTACCTTTATCAATATCCAAAGAAACAGATTGTGAATTTATATTATCATATATTGCTGCTTATATATGGCATTTCACAGAGCCATAGACTCTCAGAGTTGGAAGCACCTTAGAGCTAATCTAATCCAATTATTACATGATAAAGTATTTATTGAGTACTAGAATACCTATTATAAGAGGACAGAGCAAGTGCTTCCTGCAATTTTTAGGTTTAGTGCTTGCTTAATTTTCTTCTGCCTAGTATCACAGGTACATCACATTTATCACATTTCTTCCAAGAAATAGACCCTCTTTCCAGCACTTCAGTATTCTGAACACTACTTTGATGTGCCTACCCTATAAGATATTTTCATCCTAATTTTGAACAAGTAAGTGATAAATTTCTGAAGCAGATTTGTGTGTGTATGTGTGTATGCTTAAAATTTTGATCACAATAGGAATTTTTGCTTTGGGAATCATGTACCTAAGAAAGCAGTTATCTTTAACTAAGTGAACACCAAATTACCAATAGTCACCACTGACTCACTTCACAGTGATGTCACACATACCTAGTAAAATATCATTTTATGGTCATTGCCTCCATAATTAACTTTGCAAATTCATATTCTGATCAATGCTTGCCCAAGAGTAACAAGGTGATCCTGGAATGTAAGAGCTAAAATTGATTTAACAGTTGATCTCCCTACCTCTTGTTGAAATCCAAGAAAAAGTGGCATGGTGAGCTATTTTTCTAATCCAGGATAGCAAAAGCAAACAGAATCTGAGATCTATGGACACTGGGGATAGATGCTCGACAGGAGTGTAGGCACAAGGATCAATTCTGCCTAAGGACAGGCTATGCAAGGACAGGGAAAGAAGGAGTCCCAGACCTACACTGGGTTGGAACACCATAATCTCATGCAGGGTGTGGGAGCAGGTGCCAGATGGTGGTAGCTTTCTTGCCTACTACTTAGTTACAGGACATAGATCTGGGGGTAGACTGCTGAAAAGACCTTCACCCAAAAGTGATGTTTCAGGGTAAGGACCAGTTACAAACCCTAGATTGTGTACTGAAAGAGTAGTAAGTTCAGAATCAGGCAGCAATGATATGATTCAGAGCCCATGAACAGAGAAGAGTCTCAGGTACAACTTCTAGCCCAATCTGAAGTTTGCAGAGAAGTAACCAAGGCAGGAATCTCAGGCCATAGAGGAGCCTATGGTTTTCCCCTTTGAACCAGAAGAGCTTGCTAGCTGCCTGATAGTGACTGAGACCAGTAGCATTCTCTTGTTACTTAGACTCAAACCCTGGTTACCAATTTATAGCACTCAGACCAAGGAGGCTGTGACCAGACTTTGCCCTGGATCAGATGATTTGGGGGGCACTGAAAACTTGAATATGCCCTTCATGACTTGTCCCTGAAAACCATAAACAACACAACGATGAATATGCCAAGAAAACAGAAACAGGACCAGACTAATCTTCCTTGCAGAAGTGTGCTGAGTCTGGCACTAATATAAAATTTGAAGTCAGGAGGTAGGTTGGAAGAATCAACAAACAAAAAATGAATCATGTCAGGCAAAGCTACTATGGTGTCAGGGATGCCAGAAACACAAGCACAGAAGAAGAGAATGATTCTAAAATATCTACAAGTAATGCTATGAAGGAAAAAAATAATAATTTGGGAACAAATTCAACTCCTCAAAGAGAATAATCAGGAGTTTAAAAAAGATTTTTAATAAATAAAATGAGAGCACTAGAAGAAAAATGGAAAAGAAATGACAGCTATGGAAGAAAGAATTGGAAAGGGAATTAATAGCTTGGCACAAGGAGTCCAGAACCTTATCCAAGCACCAGATTTCCTGAAAATTCTAGTAAAATAATTAGAAGCCAGTGACTCCTTGAGAAATCAAAAAATATTAAACAAAGTCAAAAGACTGAAAAAAAGGAAATAAAGTATCTCATAGCAAAAATAACTAATCAGGGAATTGATTGAGGGATTTAAAAAAATCATTGTAATCACCTAAATACCATGACCACACAAAAAAATGCCTAAACATTTCAACCTTCTATTTCAAGAAATCTTAAAAGAAAACTGCTTAGATTTCTTAGAATAAAGGGCAAAATAGAAATGGAAAGAATTCATTTGCCAATTTCTCAAAGAAACCACAAAATAAAAACTCCCAAGAACATTATAGAAAATCTAGAGCTTCCAAATCAAAGAGAAATTACTGCAGACATACAGGAAACCTGAAATCAAGTATTCAAGGAGCTATAGTCAAGATTACAAACAATTTAGTAAACAACAGTATGAAGAAATGGAGAACTCAGAATAAGATATTTCAGAAGGCAAAGGACATAGATTTATAATCAAGCATAATTTATTAAAAAAAAAAACCGTGTGTAACCACATAGAAGAAAACTGGACAATTAATGAAAGAGTGAACTCCCAAGTATTTCTGAGGAACAGACAGAACTGTGTAGAAACTGTAAAATTCAATCATAGGAGTAAAGAGAGATATAAAAAGATAAATAAACAATCATCAGGAACAAAACAAGGATAAAATGCTTACACTCAAATATGAGGAGATGATACACACATCCCCTCTGAACGTTGTTGTCTTTCGGAGTCATAGAGGGAGCATAATTAGACAGAAAGTTTATGTCTTGGTGATTTTAAAAGGAGAATTCCAAGAGAAGGGAAGAGAACTATCTCACAGGATAAAAATCTGTAAGTAGGCATCTATACAAATAAAAAGGAAGGAATGGGAGAGAATGGCTCACATTTGAATCTCATTCTCATCTGAACTAGTGAAATGAGGGAAGAATATATTCACATATACACATTTGGTACAGAAATACATTTCACTCTACCTGGAAAGAGGAGGAAAAGAGAAGGGAGGATAGATCAAGGGAATGATTAGTTCTAAGCAAAACAAAGTCTAAGATGGACAAAAAACATTTACAGATGTTTTTGAGGTGGCAAAGAATGGGAATATGAGGAGGATGCCTATCAATTGGGGAATATTTGAACACATTATAATACATATGTGTATATATGTACATATATAATGGAATATAGTTTTGCTGTATGAAATGGTGAATGGAATTGAGAAAAAATGAATTAGTGTAAAGTGAGCATAACCAAGAAAATTTATATGACAATATTTTAAAGACAGCTTTTGAAATAATTAGGTACTCTGATAAAAGGAAAAGGACTAATCACAAAATGTTATCCACCTCCTAATGGAGAGGTGAAAGATTCAGAGTGTAGATTAAGACAGATATATGTGTATATATGGCTATATGTGTGTGTATGTATGTATATATTTGCATACGCACATATGTTACATGAAAATTATTTTGCTTGACTATATATGTTTTGTATAGTTGTTTGGTTTTTCTTTCATCCTTATTTGGGGAGGTGTTTGGGCTGAGGTGGAGAGAAGGCAAATTTTTCTGATTGATAAAATGTCATTTAAAAAAATGCAAACTCTTTTGTTTGGCGTGAAATCCTTTTCAATCTGATTCTAATCTATTGGTCCAAACTGATTTCATAGTACACATACTCTATATCCTCTCCAAATTGACCTGTTTGCTATTCTCCATCCATGGCATTCCATCTTCTGTTTTCATAGTTTTCTAGAAGCTCTCTCAAATGGGTTGAATGTTCTTCCTCTTTACATACTTCTTTTAGAATCCTTAGTTCCCTTCAAGGCTCAGCTTTGTCACCAATTATTTTGTACAGTTTATATTTATTTATCTGTGCACATCTTGTTTCCGTCAGAATAATCTAAACTCATCTAGGGCAGAGACTATCTTATTCTCCTTTTTCGATACCCAGTGCCATTCATGGTGTGTATCAGCAAGCACCCTAAGCATACCTAGGGCGGCTACTAGCACAGGTTCTTAGATCTGATTTTCTAAAGGAAAGCAACTCAAAATGGGTTAACAATCTTACTTTAATCGATCAAATATCATTTACCTAGTTCAGGGGGAAA
>JAQQSU010018538.1:0-10455 GCA_028627135.1 Pseudochirops cupreus
AAAGGTCTGTCTTACTTGGGGAAAAGGGGAATGCAGTCTAGGATAGGAAATGTCTCAGTAAGCCTGCAACAAGCCCTACCTCAGCAAAGCAGAGGAGCCCCAGTGCAATGCACCAAGCAAACACCAACACCAGCACCCCACCACATGTCTCAACACAGCACTATGCAAACATGCAGACTCCATCATGCTTCAGTGTAGCCCTGGAGAAATACAGAAACACCCCAACATAGTGATAATGGGAATTTGAAGATCTTCCATGCCCCTTAATAGGCCTAAGGGAAATTGAAGATCTTCTCTTCCCTCTAATAGGCCAAATGTAATCACATGGAGCCTGTGGAGGGAGAGTTTGCTGAAGAGTGGAGCAGATCTCACAGGAAGCTGGGGGTCAGAGCAGTTAGAGTTAAAGGGAGGAGAGGACGCACCCAAGGAGACAGCACACATGTGAGGGTTTGTTTGCCCCCTGCTGTGACAGCTAGACTTGTGAGTGTTTGTGGGAAGGCTAAAGGATGGTGTGGCTCCCTGTTGTGCTATGGTGTATTAAGTCCTTTTTTTATGATTTGACTTTCTGGTATTGGGACCTGGTTTCCTGGAATCTGAATAAATGTTTTGTTTCTGTCTTCTATATGGAAAGTCTGTTATATTTTGCAATTGAGAAGTATGCCAACATATTTATAGTCACTGTTGGTGCTGTGAATATTGTGTTAGTGCTATAACTCAGCAGCCTCAGCACATGCCAGACACCAGCATTAGGACGTAGGCTCAGCACTTGGTAAGCTGCCAGACCACATAGGAGATTTGATGGAGTTGAACTATTTACGTGCCTATGTGGAAAAGTGGTACTTATAATTCTTTAAAACAAAATGTGCCACTAATAGTATGGCTAGAAGAAATATAATAGACAGAGGGCATAAGCATAAAGTAAATTTGAGGGAATGTCATAAAAATAATTAAGAGGAATTCATAGGGAGCATAAGAAAGGGAGAGGTAGAATGGAATAAATTATTTCACATGAAGAGCCAAGAAACACCTATTCCAGAGGAGGGAAAGAGGGGAGAGTGGGAAATAGGCAGCATTTGAAACTTACTCTCATCAGTATTGGCTCAAAGAGGGAATAATATACACACTCAGTTGAATATAGAAATCTATCTTACCTGACAGGAAAATAGGACAGGAGAAGATTAAGTAAAGGATGAGGAGAGGGGGCAGGCCTGAAAGAAGAGAGAGTAGACCAAGGGAGGTGGTGGACAGAAGCAAAACACTGGTGAGGAAGAAAAGGGTGAAAGGAAAGGACAAACAGGAGGAAAAATAGGATGGAAAGAAATACACAATCTGTTAAACTGCCTTAGAAATAGAGTTGTGGATCACTTGATAGATTAGGTACACAAGACACAGTTTAAAAAACCATAGTAATTAGTGTTTGATAACCTGAAAGACACCTGACTTTTGGATAAGAATGCAATATTTGAGAAAACTGCTGCGAAAATTGGACAACAATAGATTACAAACTAGCTATAGATCAACATCTCACACCGTATACCAAGATAAAGTCAAAGTAGGTACATGATTTAGACATTAAGGATGACACCATAAGGAAATTAGAAAAGCATGGAATAGTCTACCTTTTAGAACTATGGAGAAGAAAAGAATTCAGGACCAAACAACAGATAGGGAACATTACAAAATGTAAAGGTAATTTTGATTATATTAAATTGAAAAGCTTTTGCACAAACAAAACCAATGTAACCAGTATTAGAAAGGAAACAGAAAGCTGCCAAAAAATCTATATCAATGCCTCTAATAAAGGCCTCATTTCTCAAATATATAGAGAACTGAGTTAAATTTATAAGAATACAAGCTATTCTTCCAATTAATGAACGGTCAAAGGATATGAACAGGCAGTTGTCAGAGGAAGAAATCAAGGCTATGCATAGGCAAGTGATGAAAGATACAATCACTTTTCATTAGAGAAATGTAAATTAAAACAAAACTGAAGTACTACCTCATACCTATCAGGTAGGTTAAGATGACAGAAAAGAAAAATGATAAATGTTAGAGAGGATGTGGGAAAATTGGGACACTACTGCCCTGTTGGTGGAGTTGTGAACTGATCCAATCATTCTGGAGGGCATTTTGGGACTATGCCCAAAAAGCAACTTAACTGTACGTGCCTTCTGATCCAGTGATACAACTATGAGGTCTGTATCCCAAAGAAATCATAAAATAAGAGAAAAAAAGGACTTCATATGCAAAAATATTTATTGTGGCCCTTTTCAAGGTGGCAAAATATTGGAAACTGAGGGGATGCTCATCAATTGGAGAATGGCTAAACAAGCTGTGGTACATGAATGCAATGGAATGTTACTGTGTGGTAAGAAATAACGGACAGGCAAATTTCAGATAAACCTTGAAAGACTTGCATGAACTGACGCAAAGTGAAATGAAGAGAACCAGGAAAACATTGTACACAGTATTAGCAACATTGTGTGATGATTAACTATGAATGACTCGGTTCTTCTCAGCAGCACAACGATCCAAGACAGGTACAAATGACTCAGGAAGGAAAATGCTATCCATATCCATATAAAGAACTGATGGACTGTGAATGCAGATGAAAGTATCTTTTTTTCCCTTTATTATTTTCTTTTATTTTTTTTTATCTGTTTCTTCTTTCACAAATGTGACTTATATGGAAATATGTTTTACATGGCAGTCTATGTATAACCTATCAAATTTCCAACCATTTTCAAAAGAAGGAGGATTGGTAGAAAGATGGAAATATCTGGAGCTCAGAATCTTATAAAAATTAATGCTACAAATTGTCTTGACATACAATTGGGAAAAATAAATAAAATACTATTTAAAATAAGAGTTTTATGCACTTAGGTTGGAAAGAAGAAAATTGGAAGTGAAGTGGACATTAGTTCTTTGAAATTACCCCAACACACACACAAAATGAAGTGAGGGGAGAGTGTCTTTCAGGCATAGAGGTGAGATTGGACAAAGTCTCAGAGGTGGGAGATGAAATGCCCTGTAGAAGGAAGTAAACGGAATATTCTGAACTTTACAAAATTCAGGTATGTAAATATTACTATACATATTTCACAAATTATAAAATGTGGTCCACAAATGGTAGAATCTCAAGAAAAAAATACTTGGTGATAAATTTTGGCTGATTTTCATTTTGTTTGTTTTTAGAATTCCGTTTTTCACATTTACCAAATGCCAAATAAAACACTTATTTTCAGATTGCTGTTCAGTCATTTAAGTTTTGTCTGACTCTTAGCTAGTGAGTATCTTTTTACCTGAAACTGGTGATCTCTATTATGTATACTTTTCTTTTCTGTTTAAATATGTAATAAATCAAACATGTAAATTTCAAAGCTGTTCTGCTTATCTATGATTTTAATCCTTCCTTCTGTGCATTAAAGAAAAAAAATGGTTTGAATGGTGTTTTGTATTTAGTTCCTTCTTTTTTCCTTCCTTCTTTCATTTTCTTCTTTCTTTCTCTTCCATTCTCCTCTTCTTTTTCCCTTTCTTCTCTACTCTTTTTCTCCCTCCCTCCATTCCTCTCTTTCTTGTCTTTACTTTTTTCTTTCATCTTTTCTTTCATTCTTTCATCCTTTCTTTTCTCCTTTCCTCTCTCCTCTTTCCCTCTTTTCCTTCCTTACTTCCTTCCTTCCTTCCTTCCTTCCATTCTTTTTCATTTTATCTACTATAACTATAACCTGTCTCTAACCTTTTTCCTCTTCCCACTCATCCTTGTGGGGGAATGGGAAAGAAAGCAAAATGTCTATATTGTATATGCAAATATGCATGTTAAAATTTCCACATTGGCTTGTTTGTAAATTATTGTATATATTTTTCAGCTTTTAAAATATATTTTATTGATTTCATTAAATATTTCACAACTACTAATAAGCAATTTTTAACATTCATTTTTTAAAAAAAATTTAAATTCCAGATATTCTCCTTTCCTCTTAATCTTTTTCCACTACTTGGTAAGGAAGAGAATAAGATATCAATTATGCATGTGAAGTCATGCAAAATTTATTTCCATATTAGCCATATTACAAAAGAAAACACATACACACAGAGAGAAAAATAAAGTTTTAAAATATACTTCAGTCTATATTAGGAGTTCATCAGTTTTCTCGATGGAAAGAACATCATTTTTCATGATGAATCCTTTATAATTGTCTTGGATCATCATCTTGATCAGAATGACTAAGTGTTTGACAGTTGATGATTCTTACAATATTGCTGTTACTGTGGACAATATTAGACTAATTTTGCTCACTTCACTTTGCATTAGTTCATATAAGTCTTCCCAGTTTGTTAAACCATCCTTTTCATCATTTCCTATTGCACAGTAGTATTCCATCACAATAGCATAGCATAACTTGTTCAGCCATTCCCCAATAGATGAGCATCTCCTTAACTTCTGATTCTTTTGCAACTGGAAAAGAGCAGCTGGTCATGCTTCTTCAGTCCTCCAGCAGTTCAGCTGGCCCTAGGAGCCAGAAGAAATCTCAGCCTTCCAGGTGACCTTCTCAGTCTTCCAGGTGTCCTCCTCGGCAGCAACTTCAGCCTTCATCAGATTCTGGTCTCATAGAAAACTCCAACTCAGTTCTCAGTCCAGCAGCCCAGCTTCCAGATGCTGTGAAAATTATGCTTCTTCCACCAGTAGCCACCAGGAGGAAAATTCTTGATTCTGACTGCCTCTTCTCTGGGCTCTTCTTAAATACACACACACGCACACACACACACACACACACACACACACACACACACAGACACACACACACATTGGCTTCATGTCTCAGCCAACCCCTTTCTGTTATGTCAGCAACAGAAGACAGAATTTACACTTTCTGTTTCTTTCACAGAAGTTCTTAGCCCTTAGTCAATAAGGGCTAAGTACCTGCTAAATTAATTACATTACAAATACAATTGGAAATCTAATTCATAGGGTTTTTTTCTGAGATAAAGAAACTATCCATGAAAAGTATTACATTTGAGCCATTTTGTCTTAATTCATTATCTCTAGAAAATAACCAAAATAAGTATTTCATCTTAGAAGTACACATACATCATATGGTAACACAAAATATTGTTGAAGGCTTGTACCTTACCTAAAGCTTAGTAGAGTTGTAAATAATAGCTTGATCCTTTATATTTTTTTTTGTTTGACTTAAACATGATTTAACAAACACTTTACAGCAAAAAGTAGGAATTTAGTAAAGTTAACGTATCCTCTTTTGCCTAAAGTATCCAGATAACTCAGTCGAAATGAGATTTACTAATGATATTGTAGTTAGTTTTATAAAGAACCGTAATGTTTATTAGACAGAAGAGGGGAGCATCACAAGGATGATGGGGGTGGGGTTACCAGTGCAAAAACACAGAAATGTGTTTTTTAGATGGGGCATTGTAAGTAAGGAACAGTGAGAAGAGCATTTTGGATATATCACAGAATTTAAAGGGAAGGAATAATGATGTCCGCTGAGGCAGTAAAGGCATATTGAGACCAGATTGTCTAGGGCTTTAAATACTAAATGGAAAAGTTTATGTGGTGATAGGAAGTCAATGGAATTGGCTTAGTAGGGTAGTCACATTATCCTATATGTACTTAAAGAAGATTACTTTTGAAGTAATGTTTGGAAGGAACTGGAGCTTTAAGAGATAAAAGAAAGGGAAGTTGGATAGAATGTTAAAATAATCTAGAAGAAAGATGATGGAGCATGAACTAACATGGTGGCTATATTTGTGAAGAGAAGTGTTTAGATTCAATATGTATGAGAAATGGCAAGATTTCTAGAGGTAAGGAAGAGGTATTAAGAGTTTATTGAGCAAAGGAATAACATGATCAGACCTCTAATTTAGAAAAATTACTTTAACAGCTGTGTGGATGGATTGGGGTCAGGAGAAATATGAGGTAAGGCAATCACTGAGAAGATTATGGAAGTTCAGGGAAGAGGTGATAAAAGTCTGATCAAGTGTGGTGAAGGTAGAAGTAGAAGGCAAGTAAAAAATGCAAGTAATGTTGTGGAGCTAAGATCAACTGAGACTTGGAAACTGTTTGGAGATTTGGGCTGAAGAAATATGAGACATCCAGGATAACTGAGGTGGCAGATCTGTTTGTCTAGAAGGATGATGGTGCTCTCAAGAGAAATGGGGAAATTTGGAAGAGGCATGGTTTTGGGGGGAGGGTGATTTTGAAGAAGATAATCAATTTGATAGAAATATAGAAGAAAAAGGCAAGTAAAATTCATAGACATATTTGAAGGTACTCATGTATCAGGTTGACTATTATACAGTAAAGATATAGTGTTTTTTTATATAAAAACAGGAATGTGTTTATGTGTGTGTTTGTATGTATGTGGGTATGTGTATATGTACATGCATGCATGTATGCAGGAGCAAGCTTGGGAGAAGAAAGTCATATTGATCCATGTGTTAATTGTTTTAAAGTGATTTCCACTTCATTTGGGTTTGGGAAGTTATTTACAAAAGAGAAAATATCATGTGAAATTGTGCCAGACTAAGAGTAAAATGAGCCTAGTCCCTAGGGACACAAATAAAGCAATTAGGTATGAGTATTTTCATCTGCCTACAGTTGAAGAAATCCTCAGCAACCTAACAATGGCAATGATATTAACAGTGCTGGCTGTTATCAAGGTCTATGACATATTTGACTTCTTAAGAGAAGCATTTAGAACATTTTACGCTATAGAAAAGTGTTATTGTAAAGATATTTCACATTTTAAAGGATTAACACTATATCAGGAATTTAATGAAGCAAAGAGTAAGGAAATATACATTCTCCCTGGGTTCACAGGCTGAATTCTCAAAGACCAAGACATAGACAGGAGAATATGGAAATACACTCAGAGAAAAAAAAAAGTTATGGACACCGAGCAGAGATTAACAATTATGATATCTTTAAACGAAATCCAGTTGATAGAATTTAGGAATATGAGAATCCAATACGGGTAGGAGGTCTTGATTTAGAAGGGCCAAGGTCACCCATTTTATCCCAGACCATTGCTAGTCATCTTAACTTAAGTGTTGCCACTAGACTTTGATGACTCTGGAGTGGAGAGTGAAGCTGAGGACTTTGCACAACTCTGCCTCACTTAAACCCAGTTCATGCACATCACCCCCAGGATGCCATTGGTCCTTTTCATGAATGAAGGAGGGACAGCATTGTAAACCTCCTTGTAGAAAGATTTTATATGAATAAAGTGAAACAGAAAAAGAAAACAATGTAAATAAAATGTTTTTATATAAAATGACATGTACTTAGATGTACCTACTATCTCTAGTGATAATGAATTTACTGTGTTAAATATCTAATCTCAAGTACGATATAAAGGCACTTGAGTATAGAAGTTCATTTTGCCCTACTAGAAAGCAAGGGGGAGGATGGGGGAGGATATAAGAGAGAACAGATTGGGGGAAGGGGTGTTCAGTAGGCTTGCTATCTCGGGGTGGGGGTAGTGAAGAGATGGGGAGAAAATTTAAAACTCAAAATCTTGTGGAAATGAATGTTAAAAACTAAAGATAAATAAATAAATTATAAAAATAACTATCTATTCTCAGATTTTAAAGAGAGAATCGTCACCTCAACTTCTAAATATTTCTCTATGTATATAACTGAATTTTTCTTTTCTCTCTATCCATATGTGTGTGTGTGTATACTTATATATATTTCTACAGTGAACAGAAAAATTCAGTAAAATATAAAATGAAATCTTAAGCCTTATTCTCCATTTTTGCCCACTGAAACACTGCTGAACATATATCATTGTCATTGTCTGATAGATAACACTGTTAATACTAATCAGGTTGATATCTATGTTGAAAAATGAAATCCTGTTAGGGCAAGCTTTAATTAAAAATATTTAATATTGCAATAGTGCTCTAGTATGTAGCTTTTTTAGTTCTATTTTATGATGAAAAATGTTTATAATTTATTTAAAATCTATCATGAAAGCATTATTTTTCAATTTATCCTCCAGAAATTGAATTGTGCTTATTCAAGCATTTGCAAGCCTCTAAAATCATAACCCGAAGTATCCCTGATTGCTCAGGAAGAGAGTATTTATCATCAGATTTTTGTAGTGCTGGCATACAATAGTGAGCTATGGGCTTTTCTTGCAATGACTGAAAGGAACTGGAGGAGTGATATGAAGAATTATGAAGTCTTATAAGTTTGGCATATAGTAACTGACGAAATAGCACAAAATGATTAAATAGTAGTCCAAAGTAGATGATCAAATTTTGTAATATGAAAATGAACCATAGAGAGCTGAGAAGGAGGAGAGCAGCATTTTTAAAGTGCTGTAGAATAAGGAATTTCTACTCTCTGAAAATGACTAGATTTGAGTTATGACTCTGAATAAATTCAATCTCCCATCTTCTTGGGCCTTAAGGGTAACTTAGTACCATTTCTATAAGGATTCATCATGGTCAGCCAGAAAGAGTTTTGAATTTGAAGTCACAAGTTACTTGAGTTCAAATTTTAATTCTGACCAGTCAAAACTTGTGTGACCTGGAAAAACACATTTTATCCTTCCTGGGTCTTTCTTTATCTGTAAAACAAAGGAATTAAACTATGTGATTTCTTCATTTCCATCCATCTTTATAACTATTATATCTTTCCATAACATTTGGACTCATTCTGTACTGCAGAGAAATTATGTAAGTCCATATATTAGTTGTCATTTGTTAAGGCATCCAGAAAAACTGGTAATTTTGAAGACTGAGGTAAATAGTTATAATTCAATAGGTGTTATAGGGAGCTATATAGTCACCTTCATTTATCTATATGCAGCTTTTCTGCAACAATATTTTTATCCCAATCTAGTGGCACAGTGGATAGAGTGCTAGGGCTGGAGTCAAGATGGCTCATCTTGCAGAGTTCAAATAGGACCTCAGATTTTTTCTAACTGTGTGACCCAGGCAAGTCACTTAACACTGTTTGCCTCAGTTTCCTCAACTGCAAAATGATCTGGAGAAGGAATAGCAAACCACTCAAATATTTCTGCCAAGAAAACCCCAAATGGGGTCACAGAAAGGTTAGACACAACTGAAATACAGGTTTTTACTACCATCACCTAAACATATTTCTGACTGTCTTTTTTTTCCTATCCCTTGTCACTGCTCTGATAATGCAAGCTATTATTAGTATTAGTTTAAATTAGAAAAGCAAATTACTGCCCTCCCCAACCCCAAATTAATTAATTAATGTATCAAGTGTAATACTTTTGTGGCTGATCAAACAAAAGTTAGTCATATTGTTGCTGGGAGAAGGTGGGTCAAATTTACCACCCCTTTTAGTCTTCTCCACAAAGCCCATACTTCTGAGTTGCATAAGATCCAAGGTAACAGGATAGAAATTTGCATATAATCTGCCTACCATAGTTTCACCCACCAACTTTGAAGTTTCCCAAATAGAGCCCTGAGTAATGATTTGCCAAGAACAGAGGTATGATGAAAACTAAAAGAAATGTTATAATCATAACTTGATGGCAGATAGAAAAATGCCCTCAAAGCCAGGAAGAACCAGGTCAGGTCCTGCCTTTGTCATACAATCACGTAATCTCTTAGTTCTCTAGCCAGCTCTTTAGGACCATAATTTACAGTGAAGATGCTGTCCTGATTTGGTAGACGCAGCTCCTCAGCAAGAATTCCCTATGCCAATGAATTCACAGGTCCAACCAATGTTCCTCTCAGGTAAGCTAAGAGATTCAAAAGAAGTAGCACAGGAAATATCAGTTCAAAAGACAGGCTTAAAATGTGGAAAGTCTCAGTCTCACTCTCGCTCTTGCTCTCACTTGTTGACTGAGTATGGCTAGCTAGGGTGTGGCAAAATGGAAAGGATTTGCAATATGTAGTTTAAGAACCTGAGGGCAAATACAACTTCTGACAATTAACTGTGTGACCTTTGGAAAGTCACTTACCCTCAGTGGACACCATTTTCCTCAAAAGTTATATATCAAAGAACACAAATAAATGATTCTTAAAAGAATTTCAAACTGTTAATAACCATATGAAAGAATGAAAATCAAAACAACTCTGATGTGTTACCTCACAGCCAGAAAACTGGCAAAGATGACAAAAGGTGGAACTAGTTCATGTTGAAGTAGTTGTGGAAAGACAAGCAACCTGCTACACTGATAGTGGAATTGTGAATTGGCACCGCCATCCTAGAAAGGAATCTGGAGTTATGCTAAAAATGTAGTTAAAATGTAAATCCTTTTAAGGCAGATATCCCACTGCGTTGGTACATGCACTAAGGGGATCAAAGATCGAAAGTCTCAAGTACCCCAAAATATGTATAACATTAATTTTTGAAGCAACAAAGAACTGGAAACAAAGTAGATGCCCATTGATTAGAGATGGCTAAATGAATTGTGTCATGTGAATGTAACAGAATGCTATTGTACCCAT
>JAQQSU010018539.1:0-10455 GCA_028627135.1 Pseudochirops cupreus
AGCCTTCTCTCTACCTTTCATCGATCACTCTTAAAGACAAAGCTATAAATAAAAGTTAAAAAGCAAATTTCACTCACCTCAATCACTGCCACTCCAAATGCAATTCCAGCAACAATAAGCAAGTTTTTCTTTAAAAAGTGTATAATAAAGTCACCACATGTCTGTAAAAAAAGGATGTGGGGTTAATACTATGAAGAGTTTATTTATATGTTAGCTTTGTTAGTACAAGAGAGTCACATTGGACAAATAATCATGAATGGATTACAATCCACGTTACTGGGAAGAGAAGAACCTCCATTGATGAGATTATAGATGCACTAGAAAATTGGAATAGTATAATAGAGTAGAATTGAAGTTCATCAAAGCCAAGGACTATATGATGTTCCATCTTTTTGCCTATCCAGTGTCTTCAACGAAATGTACTTAAAAATTTGTTTAATTTTGAGATTAAACTGAGACTACCTTACTGAAACTCACTGGAGCAAAGACAAATTGGATTGTTACAAAGGAAAGAACTGTACTGACTCTTGCTTTGTTCAGACTAGCTAAGTTCCAGCCTATTCTCTATATCTTCTCTAGACATAGCTGCTTGCATATTTCCCCCATTAGACTGGAAGCTCCTTGAGGACAGGGACCTTTTTCCCTTCTTTGTATCCTTACTTCCTAGCACAATGCTTGACATGTAGTAAGTGCTTTAAAAATGCTTATCAATTGACTAAAAAGAGCAACAAATTGAACCTATACAAGAATTGAACTAAGGCATTTTTTCTTTGGAATGAAGTGGAAATTTAGGAGTTCTTTTTCTGTTTGTTCTTAAGTTGTACTTTTTGTTCTAAATCTTCCAAATCAGTTGATCAATCAATAGGCATTTAATGAGTATCCACCATGTACCAAGTACTCGCAAAGGACTGAAGACACAGAGACAAAAGCATAACAGTCCTTGCCTTGCTTGAAGCTTATATTCCATCTAAAAAAGAAATCTTTCTTCTGATTGCTAACCTATGAATTATCCCAATCAGTTCCTAATTTAAATGGAATTTAAAATATTTTATATTCTTATTTTTACATAAAAATTTCTGTAAATCTCCCATTAGCCCTCATACTTGTTTTCTTTAAGAAGAGGGAGAGAAAGTTCTAGGTATCACTCTTGCACTAAAGTGCTAGTTGGATGCTTTATTGAGGTAAGAGGTGAAACAGCAGTTTCCAAAGACTAAACCAATGGGAGACCAGCTCTGGAGGGTCCTACCAGTCTGGGAAGAATAGTGATCCTGAATAGTGAGACACAGAATGGAGCCAGAAGATTGACTGCACAGACCAGGTGATGAATTTCTTTTGAGGACAGCAGCTTATCAAGACCATCTTTTCCAAATCATACAAGTTTTGATTCTAACTAGTCTAACAGTCTCAAGTCTCTCCCCTCCCCACATAACTGCCAGTTGTTTTTTATTCTGAACTTAGACAGGAAATACACACAGCAGAAAGGAACGAGAATTGCGCAAGAATCCATGAATCTCCACTTCTTCCCATTTGTTCCAAATGCCTTTTTTTTTTTTGCTTCACTACTTCATTGTTATTAACCTCCTTCCCTTCCAATTAAAATGGGGAGGAAAAAAGGGAGATGGAGGGAGGGGGACTGAGGGGGAGAGGGAGAGGGAGAGAATCCAAATCAATCCATAGTGGCCATATCAAAAAGGGTGTCTCTTTTGGGAGCTTAAGACCATCACCTCTTCGTCAGATGTTGGACAACATGTCCCATCAAAAACTTTTTTAAGGTTGTTTTTCACAACAGTTTTGTTTTCCTTACATATATCATTCTACTCTCTTCTCTATGCATTTGTTTCATACCTTCCAAGATGCTCGAAAATCATCCTTTTTTGTTATGTCCAATGGCACAGTAATATTTCACTACATTCATTTAACACAGTATGTTCAGTCATTCTCCACTGGATAGTTGCTTCTCCTTAGTTTATGGATCTTTTTTTTTTCCTTTTAATTCCTATTTCAAGACTAGGAAGTTTGTTTTGCTTTTAACCACTTCCTCCTTGATCTGTGTTCCACCTTCCATTGTCCATTTCAGAGAAAAGTAGTTGGTTTGATGCCTACTTCTTCATTTTCTCTTTGGATACCCTTCTTCTCACAGACACCAAATGTCAGCAATATTGAGTCACATTCCATTATTCTTCCTTTTTACTGCAATATATTCCTTTTACTCACTTCCCTCTTAAAATCTTCAGAACAAAATTCAATCCATATCCCCCAGATCCTTTCTGAACTCCTTCAATACCCTCTGAAGACTTAAAGGTTGGGAAATACACTTGTCTCTTCTCCCTCGGTAGAATTTTACTATTCCATTATCTTGTAGTCCCTTCAATTTCTGGAATCAATTGACTTTTCTAGGTTTTGTTTAACTCATGTCTGCACTTCAAAGATGCTACACAACTCTGGTCTTTTTCTCATCAAGAATACCTAAAAGCTCTCTATTTCATTAAAAGCCATTTTTCCCACTGTAGGATTATATTTAGTTTCTCATGATAAGGTATTCTGGGTTGGAAGTCTGTAACAGGTTTATAAAGAAATCTCCAGGTCATATATGATGCTGCTTGTGGATCCTTGCTACTTAAAACTCCTCCCTTTCTGGTTTCTTAAAAGTATATTTTTCCTTCACCACAAGAGCTCTTGATTATGGCCATGAAATTTTTGTGACATATAGGAAGGGAATTTCTTTTAGGAAGTGATCAGTGAATTCTTTTTTCACTTTGCCCTGTGCTCCCAGAAAATATTAGAAGTGTTCATTTATGATTTCTTGAACTATAATTAGGGGATCTTTTTTTTTTTAAATCATAGTTATTAGAGAATCAGGTGAGACTTAAATTATGTTTTCTTGACCTGTCTTCTAGGTAGTTGTTTTCGGTATGTCTTTTTGTTTAATCTTATAATTTTTTTCTGTTTCTTATGGTTTCATAAAGTCATCATTTTGGGGGATTCCATTTATTGAACACTTTCCTTCATTTTTTTCTAAGTATGCATGAATTCCTTGTAAGGAAAATCCATCTTTTCCCCTTTTAGTTGAATTAGTCTGGAATTATGGAGTTACTCTCTCCTTCTGTGCTGAGATTTTGGGTTATGTCTGGATCAAAAATGATTCTTTATGGTGATAGATGACTTCTGTTTAATAATCTCTCTAACATCCCCCATTGGGGCATACACCTTTGGGTGGTGTAATTACCTTTGCTGGGCTTCACTCTTGGTCACCTGAGCTCACACATTGACCTTTACCTCCTGAGTTTAGGTTCCCTTGATTTTTCAATTTCAGAGCACTTGACCTTCAAGGCCCTCTATGGCATCTCAGGAAAAAATCCCAATTGCTCTTAATCAGCTTTGGAGACTGTCCGATGGAGAGATTTTCTCCGGTTTGAGTTTGGGGGCTCGAGCCAAGTGAAATAAACATGGCTCCCCCACCAAGCAGATATAGTCATTTTTGACACAAGGATTAGTATGGTAAGCATTGTAAATGTGTGAACAACTAACTTTTTTTTAACTTGGTACTATTCCATTGTTTTTTAAATGCCCCTACAAGATTGCATTAGATAATCTTCATCCTTTCACAAAACTTGCTGTTTTCCCACTAACATGGAATCCACATTTTAGAAAACTTACAATTCATTCACAGCTCACTAGGAAACTAATGAACATGTCAAACAAGAATCACATTTTTATTTCCCAGACAGCTCAGTTATCTTGCAAAAATTAAAAACAAAAACAAAACAAACATGAATTACGACCATTCCAGGATTTGCAGTTTTCCGGACTTCTCACAAATGATACGAGGCAGATGGAAATATTTTGCGAATTTATGCCCTGCCTTTTGGGAAAGTGATATATCAAGGAGCCTGTATCCAACTGAATTATGTGTGAACTTATGCGATGTTTTTTTTTAATAGTTGTAGATCATTGTAGAAGTTTTCAAAATCTTAAAGAAGGAAAGTCTTAGGAATAAATCTTTAACAGGAGATAAATAGCATTGTTAATAGCACATGTATTTGCTTTCCCAAAAGCCTAGCTAGAAAATGTTAAATAATTCTAGATTTACTTCGATAGCTTAGCTGTTTTCCCACAAAAGTGGGTGGTAGGACTAGAAAATTGGTCATATGATACTAAAGTTCAGAGCATCAATGCTCCTTTGTGAGTTATTATAGTTGAAGGCAGCAGTACTAAGTTCTTCAGAACAGATCTGCTAATGTCTTGATAAGAGCAGATAAAAAGATTGGAAGAATTTTGTTTTTTTCTTTTCCCACTCAATCTTATTTTGTTTTGTTCTTGTTTTTCAATTCACCATTAGGGTAGCCAGTACTGGGAAAGATGCCAGTACCAAATGTAACCTTCTATCATTGTAGAATGCAATCTTATTAATGTCAGTTATCAATTATGTATACATTATATTTTCTATTTAAAAGATCCCATTAACTCATCTTTGTAAGAAAGTGCTAGAATTCAATAGTTCCCTAGTTATCTACTTATCTAGGGCCAATGACTCTAAAGTGCCTAATGAATGTGCTAAAACTCAAAATTCTACATATGTATGAAAATACTTCCCAATTTCTCACTAAGAATCAACAATTATTTCTTTAAAATAAGTTTTGAAGTTTCCAAAGGATAGGTTTCTTTTGTTCTAAATTATATGGCAAAAACCTTGAAGCAAACTTCAAAAAAATAGTAATAAAATTCACTGTAGGGAGTAGACCATTTCTCTTAGATCATTTTTAATGTTTCTCCTCCCTTCCTACTGTAGAAAACATCTCTAGGATTGTTCAGAATTGGCTAGAAATTAAGCCAAGTTCATGAGAAAAAGTGGTTCCATTCACTTACTATTATTTTAATATCTGCCTTAATGTTCTTTATCTTTCCAAAAAGACTCTTTGATGCAGAAAATTCTGGATTTTTGCACTATTGTTTGGACTGTTTAAAATTTTCTTTGTGATAAATATTTTCACTTAAAGAGGAGAACAGAAGAATTACTTACTCCTGATGCCAAATTCAACTGTTTCTTACCTCTTTGTAAACTAGTTTTCCCATATATCCTACACAGTCATCTGTGGCAGCAGTTGTATCATTACTACTTTTACATTCACATGATGAAGAATAGTTGGCAAAGTTCTTTCCCCAGTCAGCAGGTCCATTGACCAAGCCACAGCACTTGAACTGTGAGATAAAAAGAGAGAGAGATGAAAGCTTACCTCTATAACTAGAGGTATCTTTCTTATATGATGTTGTTCACAAGTAACCCCATTCCATCCCATTTCTTTGTTTCCATTCAACATTTACATAGAAAACAGTCAACTAGTTTGCCTGTTCTGTAATCTCTATCTCCATGTCTTCAAATAATCCCTTCACCATAGAAATTGCAGTCTACTTCAAAGCTCAACTGAAGAACCATTCACCTTCCATACAAAGCCTTTCCTAATCCCACCAGCTGCAAGGGTCAAACCCCAGCCAACCAACAACAACAAAAATTTATTTATTTGATTTAAATTTTGTATATATTTTCATGTGTGTTGCTTTCTCCCATAAAACGTAAGCTCCTTGAGGGCAGAAATCATTTCATATTTGTGTCTGTATACCCGGTGGCCTAGCACAGCACCTGGCATAAAGTAGGTTCTTAATAAATGTCTTTTAATTGTTCAGTATGTCCCAGAATTATAAAGAGACTCTTTAGATGATCTAGGCAAATCCTCTCATTTTAGACAGTTGATCTTGAGAGAGGAAAAGGAACTTGACCAGAGAGAGTCAGAGATAGGAACAGATATCATGTCTTCTAACTCCCAGTTCAATGTTTTTTCTATTGTGAAGTTGTTGATACACCAAGCTGTCATTGATACGCCCATTCACCCATATATTGGATTTGGTTTTAGAAGATCTAGTTTAGATCCTGACCAGGCCCTTACCAACAGTGTCACTTCAAAGAAACCTTTGAGTCTCAGTTTCCTCTATTATGAAAAGGACAAAATGATATTCCCAGTCTTCACATCATAGGGATGAGTTGTCTTCAGTATTCATTAAGGCCAATCATCCTTCCATCTCAGCTTTTGTCTTAGCTCCTGCAAGCTCTGCAATTAGCCTGGATTCAGCTTGACATCCTGTGGCCTGCTTGCTCCAGAGTCTTCTCAAGGCATCCTGAAACTCCACATCTAAACCTGAGGATGCTAGCTTTGTTCGAGAGACTTCTCATGCTCTAGAGGCCTTTCCAGTATTAGACCCACTTGATTTGCCTTCCCTAGACTGTACCTTTACCAACTCTTGCTTACTGGGAATTAAGTGTCTTAGGTTTCACAGAACTTAACTACAAAAACCTTCCATACTAAGGGTTCCCCCAATGATGAACTTATAAATCTCAACTCCAAACTACCTCCATGAAATTAATTATGCTTATAATAAAAAAAAATATTAAAATCAGTAAACATTATGTATTAATAAAACTTTTGAGAGGCAGGCTTCAATATAATAGAGACCTGGCCTCAAAATCAGAATGACCTAGATTCAAAAGTCCTACCTCTGAGAAACATGACTCTTGGCAAGTCACAACCTCTTAGTACCCTCACATAACTCTCTAAGATCATGGACAGCAGAATTGTTGTTGACCTATGTTAGGGGAGGTGGGGGGAAAAGGAAGGAAATAAACATAAAGCACCTATTATGCACCAGACACTGTTCTACATTGCTTTTTTTTTACAAATATTATTTCATTTGATCCTCACACAAGAACCCTGTGAGGTAGGTGCTAGTATGTGAGGCTGGATTTGAATTCAGGTCTTCCTGACTTGAGACTCAGTGCTCTGCATGCTAAGTGCTACCTAGCAGCATCAAAAAATAAGTCATACAAGAAAGCTCTCCACTCTAATAAAAATCACAGGTCTGACCAAAAGTAAAAAAAAAGAAAAAAATTTTAACACACAGCTGATCCAATTAAAGGTTAAATTAAAAAATAAAGGTATATTTTTTTACAATTACCATGGCATGGCAACCTTTGGCCATGAAGCCTGGGAAAGCCTCAGGGCCTGTTCTCAGAATAACAGTTTTTTTTCCATTCTTTTTTTTTTGGAAGGGGGGCGGGGCACGGGTGGAAGCAATCAGGGTTAAATGATTTGAAAAGAGTCAGGCAGCTTGTAAGTGACTGAAGATAGATTTGAATCCAGGTCCTCCTGACTCCAGAACCAGTGTACCATACACTGTACCACCCAGCTGCCCTTTGGAATAACATTCTTAAAATTATTGAATGAAATGCTAAATTTCAATTTGAAGCTAATGAAAAATATGTTTTTCCCCATCTACAACTTGCCCACAGAAATCTCTTCATGGGTCTCTTGGATCCCAGATTAAGAACGTCTGTATTCATCATTTTCAATTTAATTGCATAAAATGTTACTATCTTCCTATGTAGAAGGTACTGTACAAAGGATGCAGAGACAAAAATTAAATGGTTCCCTCCCTCACTGAATTCTATCTAAAGAAATTGCTCATCTTTTTCTCCCAGAGGTAAGTGAATGAACTTTTTTAAGTTCCCAGGCACTATGTTAAATACTAGGAATACAAAGATAGGCAATAGATAGTCCTTGCACTCAAGGAGCTCACAGTCTAATCATAGACTATCCTACAATCTATAAAATGGACATTCTGATGCCCCTCTAGAAGCAACACATAAGATGGAAATGGAAAAACTGAGAATAATCATGCTTCACCCCAAGTATCTCCAATGAAGCTTTCCAATTACCTTCCTTTGAAAATGATCCAAGTTGTTTCTAAATATTTCAAAGTCAGTACCTTCTTCGGACAAAGTTTTTACTTGTTCCTTGAAAGTCTTTTTAAATATTTCTTCAATCTGTACAATAAAATAAAATATAAAAAGTGAGCCATACGTAGAACAATATCTAACACCATACACCAAAATAAAGTCAAAATGGGTACGTGATCTAGGTATAAAGGTTGAAACTGTAAGCAATCTGGGAGAGCAAGGGATAGTTTACCTGTCAGATCTATGGAGTGGGGAAGACTTCACGACAAAATGAGAGTTAGAGAGCATTACAAAATGCAAAATGGATAATTTTGATTATATTAAATTGAAAAGCTTCTGTACAAATAAAGCCAATGTTACCAAGGTTAAAAAGTAAGTGGAAAATTGGGAAAGAACTTTTACAACCAGTGTCTCTGATAAAGGCCTCATTTCTAAAATATACAAAGAACTGAGTCACATTTATAAGAATACAAGCCACTCCTCAAATGATAAATGGTCAAAGGATATGAACAGGCAGCTTTCAGAAGATGAAATTAAACATATCTATAAGCATATCAAAAAATGTTCCAAATAATTAATGATTAGAGAAATGCAAATCAAAACAACTTTGAGGTACCCCATCTCACTGGCCACACTCGCTAAGATGACAAAACAGCAAAATGATAAATGCTGGAGAGGATGTGGAAAACTTGGAACACTAATGCATTGCTGGTGGAGCTGTGAACTGATCCAGTCATTCTGAAGAGCAATCTGAAACTATGCTCGAAGGACCATAAATAAGTGCGTGTACCCTTTGACCCAGCAATACCACTTCTAGGGTTATATCCCAAAGAGATCAGAGAAGTGGGAAGAGGATCCATATGTACAAAAATATTTATAGCAGCTCTTTTTGTGGTGGCAAAAAATTGGAAAACAAGGGGATGTCCATCAATTGAGGAATAGCTGAACAAGTTGTGGTATATGAATGTAATGGAAAACTACTGTGCTTTGAGAAATGAGGAGCAGATGGACTTCATAATAACCTGGAGAGATTTATATAAACTGATGCTGAGCGAGAAGAGCAGAACCAGGAGAAATTTGTACACAATCATAGACACAACGTATGTGTGACAACTAATTTCAATAGACTGGGCTCCTGCCAGCAATACAAGGTATAGGACAACTGCAAAAGACTCATGATTGAAGGAGATATCCACATCGAGAGAAGGAGATGCTGAGTCTGAGTGCAGATTGAAAAACTACTCGCTCTGTTCCTTTTTCTTGTTTTATTTTGTTTCCTCTTTCCCACTAATCATTCCATCAGTTGCAATCCTTCTTTGCAACCTAATGATTGATATGAAGATATTTGTAGATCCTATGGGCAGGGAGGGGGGGGTGAGAAAAAGGAAGAGGAAAAAATCTGAAACTCAAGGGACTGTGGAACTGAATGTTGTAAACTAAAAGTAAATAAACCAATTTTTTTTAAAGTGAGCCATAGCAGTGAGTTGTACCAGAATTGGCCTAGTATGGCATCATCCATCTTCCATATACCCACCTGGGATTTGTAGACAACGCCTACTATACCTGCAGCAATCTGAAGAATCACGATTAAAAGTAATCCAATGAAGAACTAGAGAGGAAAGCAAGAGAGAGCAAACACTAGTTCCATTTCATCCAATAATAACTCAAGGTCATTCTAACCTGGCAATAATGTTACTTCATGGTCAGTTCAGCACACTATTAGTCCACAAATGGTATGTTACCAAACATGTCACTTTTCTCTTCCTTCCACTTTCCCTAAAAATGTTCTGTTTTTTGTTTTGTTTTGTTTTTTTCCCGTTTCAATACTCAGTAATACTCTGACAGAAGAGGAAGGCTTCGAAACAGCATAGTATCTGGGCAACAGAAAGGGCTTAAATAATGTCTGTTGACTGATTGAATGAAACCAAAATGCAGCATTAGGTTTCCTTGCCAATTCTAGGAATGGCTTGACAAAGAGAAGGTTGAAACTATAGGCTGGGGCGGAGCCAAGATGGCGGCGTAGCAGCAGCAACATATCGCAGCTCTCACACAGCCACCCCAAAATACCCATAAAATATGACTCTAAACTAATCCTAGAACTCCAAAATTCACACAAAGATACTTCCCACTAAAGTCAGCTCGACTACGAGGAACCATATCAGCACTGCGAATGGAAGCCAGCCTGGCCTGAAGCCACTGCTGTGCCCCGGGGGCAGCTGGACAGGAGGAGCAGAGGAGCCTCTCAGGTGAGCGGATTAGAGGTAGCTGCAAGAAGCTCAGTGGGACTTGCGAATTTGGGAGGGGAGCAGTCCGGCGGAAGGCCCCCAGAGCGGAAAAGCGAAAGGCAGAGGTTTTGCACCCGCCTCTGCGTTGTAGCTTCCTGCCTGTGGCCTGCAGACAGCAGGGGGACTAAGCAATTGTTCAGAGGCTGAGTGCTCTTGCGTTGAGCTGCCTGGATATGGATCGTGTCTTGGGCTTTTGGTTCTGGAGTCTTCGCTATCCAGTCAGCCGGAAGTAAGTAGGAAGAGTCCCAGCATCTTCCTGAGAGCTACAGGCAGCCAGGAGGACCCCAGCGATTTGGGACAGAGCTTTCCCTTCTGCAAGCAGAGCCCCACAGAGATTTAAAAAAAAAATCACGGACTAAACAACCATGAGTAAGAATAAGCATA
>JAQQSU010001854.1:0-14856 GCA_028627135.1 Pseudochirops cupreus
CCTCCCTGTAACAAAAAACAAAAGAAAAGAAAAGAAAAACTAACTCATTGATCACATTTGACAATGTATGCAGTATTGTGTCCTTGTTTTCTCCTGTCTCTCTTTCAGGAGAAGGAGGATATTTTGCATTTTCTGTTCTCCAGATATCAATGCTCTTTGAAGGCCATTTACAGAGCTAGGGGGCCGGCAATCTCATCAAAGCAGGACCAAACTCCTTCTTCAATGGTTTTCCTAGAATTAGGAGGGGAAAATTTTATTTAAAGTATTGCTATCTTAAGATTGCTTTGCTCCTCTCTCTCCACATTGGATCTCTTTATTTTAAATTTCTATATAGAAGTCACCACTTTCAGGAAGCAAGGCAAAGGAATCCATGAGAGTCCCTTGACCATGAACCTTAACCGACCTGTTAAGTCAGTCAGCAGAGATGTCAGCACTCCTTTGCCTTAGGACCTAAGTGTACTGTCTTCTCAGCTGTAGGACTCTGATATTCTTGTGTATAATATATACAACACTGCTCACTCATTCTCTCTCTGAGGATCTGCAGGCAGAAGTCTTACATATTACTAATTAGATTTCCAAATGATACTGACAAATTGAAACTGAGAATCTTTTGATTTTGTATAAACACTGAGAGAAACAACTGTCTGAGTTCAGTTTTCCCTTGGGAAAGGACAAGGTTGCAAACTATATTCTTGCTCAGGTGTGACGAGGGGATCCTTTCTCCTAGAGGGAGTTGTCATATAAGTAGGCTAGTCTTTTGAGTAAACTACACAACAGCTCAGAATGTCATTTGGTTCAAAATTTTAGTCGAATTTCCACTGAAAATTGACAGTATGACATAATATTCTAGACCTTCTGTGCCTATGTATGTATAGGAACCTCTTCTGCCATAATCTTTAAATCCTCCCATAAGTCAAGAAAACTCAACAAACATTTATTGAATCCCTAATATATGCAAAGAATTGTGCTGCATAGGTTCTCTTCTATGTATTTCCCAGAACCTCCATATTCCAGGATGGTCTAGACAGCAGAAGAAAACAAAATTGGACTTTATCTCAGATTACATCTACATTTAAGATGACACATTTATTTAATTCAATCAAATAATCAGCAACCATTGATTAAGTGCATACTATTTACTAAGCATTGTCCTCGGACTGAAGAAATAAATAAGTTGGGACACTCAAAAGTTAGACAATCCCTGAATTTACATTTCTTTAAGGGATATATATTTGCTGTAAGTAAAAGGTATATATAAAGTAGATAGTGATACCATGAGGCAAAAACAATTGGAAGGATAAAGAAGGGCCTCTTAAAAGAAATGGAATTTTAGCCAGGCCTTGAAGGGATCTAGGGATTTCAAAAGGCAGAGATAGACATGGAGAGTACTCTAGACTTGGGGGACAGCCAGTTCAATGTCATGAAAATAGAAGATGTATTGTCATGGAAGAGGAAAAGCAAGACACTAAATTTGGTTGGATCATAGGTAGGTTAAAGGAGAGTAAGAGGTAATGAGTCAAGGAAGAGAGGCTGGAGCCAGATTGTGAATGACTTTAAATGTCAAACAGTGGAATTTGCATTGTGTGTAAAAAAAAAAAATAGGCAAAGAGCATTGGAACTTCTTAAGCTTAGATCTCTACTTCAGAAATTTATTTTTTGGCAGCACTGAAGGAGATGGATTGGAGAGGGAAAAGATTTGAGGAAGGCAAACCAAATTAAAGACTATTGCCAATTTTACATATGAGAGACGAAGGTTAAATTAGGGTATTTGTAAAGAGAAGGGGATGGATGAGCGAATCTGAGGAGGTGGGACTGACAAGAGGTGGCAATTGATTTGATCTGCAAATAACTGAAAATGAAAAATTGAGGACTGTGAGGTTGTGAACCTGAGTAACAGGAAGTCAGTATTTTTGACAAAAACAAAAACTTCAAAAGAGTGGTGGGTTTAGAAGGAATGATATTGAGTCCTCATTTGGATTACTTGAATTTGAGATACTTATACCAGCTAAGTAGATAAAAAATGAAGGACTTGAATGCAGGAGAGAAATGAGGTCTGGACATGTAAATATATAGGCATGTAGATAAATGAGTGGTACATGAACATTTTTGAGAACTGTAAATGCAAATGATCAGCAAACACAAAAAATAATCAAAAATGAATAATAAGAGAGATAAAAATTAAAATACCATCGTCAAAAAAGAAAGTAGTCCATAAATGACAAATTGTGGAACAAATAGATAGATAGTAGAATAAGAGTTTAAAAATAAAAGTGTACACTTCCCGAGTATCAAAGAGAAACAATATATTCTGTCTCTGAAGCCTGGAACATGTGCTGGGTTTTTTTTTTTATTTAATTTTTTTTTAATTTTGCTGAGAACCTGTGTTTGAGGTGGTCAGAAATGAGATACTTGAGAAATATTGACTACGAAGAGATGATTTTGTTCTTTTTGTTTCATGGTATTGGAAGCAGTAAAAGTTGGAAGTAGTTAACAGGAAGATAAGGACGATAATGGGGGAGGGGAAAGAAATAAAGTTAACACCAAAATAAATTTACTCTATGCAAGCAAACAATTTAGGAAACTATTTTTTAACCCCAAGTCAGTTCTTGATATATTATAAGGAATATTCAGGGAATTATTAGTATTTGAGGTCAACTTTGTCATGGGTTACTTATTCCAGCAAAATTTTCCTTGTTGCTCTGTTGAAAAGATAAATATTGGATGGGGATAGATGATTATTTAGACTCTATAACATTTGTGCCTAGGAACCTTTTTTCTGCCATCTTACAAATATGCTTCCAGAATTTCGCACCCTCACCAAATAAGACAGCAGCTGATTATACAGATATTGAGATGGATGAAGACCCCATCTAAAGGTTCCACTAATATAGAAGTCTCATACAGGGATTGGGTTGCATCCAGAATTCAAAGGTAGACTAGAGTGACCTAGATTGTGTTTGGGACAATATGTAGAGCTTTCAATGTCCCTAAGCTTTTTTCTGAAAACAATAGCCATCTTTTAAATAGCATTTGTCTTTAGATGATGTTCTGTAGTGGAGAAGCATCCAATGTATGATCAACATTCGAATCGACATTATGAGTCAACAAAAAAGTAGTGAGATGCATTAGATCTATATACATTGTAGTATATAGTCAATGGTAGGTTGTACAGAGGAAGCAGAGGGAAATGGAGATGGAAGAGCCCTTATTATAATGGGAAAAACAAAAACAAAAAACAACACAAACAAGACATGGAACTGAAAAGCCAGAAGACTTGGCATGGAATCCTGGGTCTGATATTTTCTTGCTATATGACCTTAGGGAAGTTATTTTTGTCAATTAATTGATCAGCAAATATTTATTTAGAAAGCACTCTGGTAGGTGCTATCGATAAAAAGAAAGACACAAACATTGTGCCTTCCCTCAGTAAAGTCACTTTCTAAAATGGAGACAGCATGTAAATAACTATGTACCTGAGAGAGATAGAGTAAATGGAAAATAGTCTCAGAGGGAGCTCAACTCAAGTTCCTGATCTGTAAAACGTGTTCCTGTGACTAAATGATCTCTAAGGTCTTTTTCATTTCTTGTATCTTGAGAAAAGGATTTACAGGAAACTCTCTCCTTTGTTCCACAGGCATGTATCTTCTAATAGCTAATATGTTAGAGCCCCACAAGTCTCTACAGTCTCAGATTAGCCAGTGGAAAGAAGAGGATGAGGAAAAGGAAAAACTAGCAGCTTCCTAAGTGGCTAGTGAGAAAGGGGTGATTGGCAGGGCACTCCAAATTTTTCTCAAAGAAACATGATTATCTGGTTGATGGGAGTACCTAATACCATACACAAGGATAACCTATGGTAAGTTGTTTTGTAGCTTCTAAATACTATCAACCCAAAAGAGGTGATCTCTCAAGCAATTAAGAAATCACTCCCATGAGGAATTATGAAGTTAACAGTACCCAAGAACTCCACAATACGATAAGAACTATTAGAATAAAAATTTTAAAAACGTTAGAATCTTCTATTTCATTCTGCTGCCCTCTTCCCTTTATGATAAGTGTAGTTTATTCATATTCATGTTTATGACTGTTGACATTCATTTATTTTTCCCTTGTATCATAACTCCTTGTATTTTTTTTTATTTCTTTCCTCTACAATTTACACTTTACATGGAGGTAGAGAGAGAATGAATCTCACATAAATAATATATAGAGTAGTGGTTTTCCTATTCTGCTTCTTAATCTAGTCCTGACCACAATATAGTTATAGAAAGGATTCACTATTTGCCCAGAAACTGCTAGGAAAATTGTAGATTGTTCTGGTCAAATTAGCGTTCAGAGCAATATCCTTCACCACATACCATAACACCATCTAAATTGGCACATGCCTTAGATATAAAAGGCTATCACACACACACCAGAAAATAATTACTTTTCACAAGTAAGGATAGGGGTAGATTTATGAGCCGATTTAAGGGATAAAGAAGTTCAGAATCTAAATTTCGCATTTTGATTATATAAAATTTAAAAAAAAAGTTTTCTACTGAACAAAAATAACCATATTTAGAATCAGAAAGGAAATGATTAACTGTGAATAAAATCTTTGCAGGGAATTTCTCTGGGAAAGGTCTGATATCCATAACCTTTGGGAACTGATATATACATATAAAAAGGTTACCCGAAGAATAAATTTAAACTATCAAGAGCCATAAAAAACTGTACCAAATCATTATTAATGACAGAAATACATGTTGAAACAACTCTGATATTACTCTTCACATCCATCAAGTTAGCAAAAAAAACAACAAAAAAGACAATTATTGAAGCGGAGCGCAGATGCACTGGTTCATTATTGATGGAGCTATGGATTGGTCTAACCATTCTGGAAAACAGTTTGAAATACTATCCACAAATCACTAAATTATTAATTAGGTCCAGTGATACCAAAGAAGGGGGGGAGCTATACACAGAAGAAATTTATAGCAGCATTTCTGTTGTTGTTGTTGAAACAACTAGAAACAAAATGAAAGCCAATTATTTAGGGAATGGTTGAACAGATAGTGGCATATGAAAGTAATTGAATATCATTGCACCAAAAGAAATTATGAAAGTGACAGATTCAGAGTAACTGGAGAAGAGCTTTATGAATTGATACATATTGACATGAACAAAACTAAGAGAACAACTTACAAAATGACTGCAGCATTCTAAATTAAAACAACTTTGAAAAGCACAAGAACTATAATCATAATAATATTCAGTCATATCTCCTGTACACTGGTAAAGAATTATCTTGTCTACTTTTTGGAACAGAGTTGATAGACTAGAGATGCATAATGTGATATCTACTTTTAGACATAGTCAATGTATGAATTTGCTTTCCTTGAACATTTATTTGTTATAAGGGAAGACTTTCACTGTTTAGAGGGATGAGAGATTATATAGCCATAGGGATAGTGATGCCCCTCCCTCACCAAAAGAAAAGATCAGTGACATATTTTTAAACTACACAGAAAAGTAGAGAAGTGTTGAAATTACTGAATTAAATTTGATAGATATTTTTTTAAACACTGTGCATAATAGAAATTGGTGGTGTCATATACAAAGCTCTTTTTCTGCCATTTGTATATGGAAATATTTGTTTATTGCTTTTTTGTCCAATTCAAAGAAATTTTAAAAAAGAAAATTTACTTGGGTAAGAAGAATTTCCATGAATACAAAGCTTTTCTTTTTTTTTTAAAGTGCCATTATTGAGCAATTCATTTCTCCCATCCCATCCCTGTTCCTTATTTCCCTTTCTGTCAAAGTATTTTCTCAGGAGGAGAAGTATAACATTTTCTACCTTAATGATTGAATGAAATTTTACTAAATGGCTCCCAATATTTATGGCTGACCTAGTATAAAGAAATGAAAGTCTTCAATTGGTGGAGCAGAAATCTGGTAATAATAGAAATTATTGGGTTGGGTGTCTCTCTGCTGCTGAAATAGGCTCATAGGAAACATGACTCAATATCTTCTCTTTACTACTAGGGAGAGAAATGGAAGGGGGAAACAACATTGGGCTTTCTAGAGTTCAGAAAAAGGAAGTTACATGTGTTAATTATCAGGCCAGGCAGTAACTATATAATAAGTCCCTGGAGATTCATTATCACAGTTAAATGAGACAGTGAAGCAGTAGGGAAATGCCTGTTTTCTCTTCCATGTGTCAGTCATATGAATACTTCTTTATCTGGCATTTTCGCCCTTTGCCATATCCTCTCCTCTTTCTATCCATCTTTACCATAGTGACATGACTGGCCAGTAAAAGTATTTTAAGGGGGTAGCAGTGTGGTATAACCAATCACATCACTAACGGTTAACAATCTATTCATCCTTTTGGATTCCTTGAAGTCAGTGTTATTCACTGCATGTTTGGACTCTGGTTTTGCCCCAGGATAGGTGACAATTGTAAAAGAGTGTATGTTGTAGAGTTTCCACATTGTGTCTATGCTTGGAATGTTGTCTGTGATTTTCTTTAATTATGTTTGTTCCTTGTCCACAGCAGACATTAGTCAAGTGGAGAATCAAAAAAAAGTGGGAGAAAAAATAAGATAGTAAAATGTATCACTGAAATGCTCCTATGTAAAACAAGTAGCCAACTCCCTACATTTCCTGGTATCACTGGTATTATTACCATGTAACTCATGGAGCAGAGTTTCATTACAATAAACTTGTGGCTTCTCAGAGGTATTTTCCCATGAGAACATTTTAATTAATTTATTAATTGCAGTTGCAGCTACAAGTGTTTTTGTAGGTTGACTGTAGTGGTGGTGGTGGTGGTGGTGGTGGTGGTGGTGGTGGTGGTGGTGGTGGTGGTGGTGGGGTGTGTGTGTGTGTGTGTGTGTGTGTGTGTGTGTGTGTGTGTGTGTGAATTTTAATTCTTCTTCTCCCTCCTCACTTTGACTTGCCTGGGCGGGTAGAAGCACCAGCTTCTGACTCCCAGATGACTCTGCAGATGACAACCACAGGATGGAGTGATTGTTTGTCCTTTATAGCAATGAAAAGAAAAAACCAATCTGCTTATGTCTTCTTGGCATCCAGACCTTGGCAATGGAATACCAGTTGGCAGCAGGCTCCTTAGAAACCAGGGTGTTATTTCCAGCTATGATGGAAATGTTTAGGTTTTAAAGCAGCCTCCCATCCTTCATGGCAAGCAAGATTATTGGCACATGGTCTGGGTCTTCCGGTGCCAGTATTAGCGCCTTGCTAATGACTTTCAGAACCTGCTTTAACCTATAGATACCAAGTAGGAGGTGTCTTTCAATCTCCCAAAGAGAAGCTCTGTGAGTCTGGCCTTCGGTTTTTCCTTATAGACATCCTTAGCCACAAAAACTTAAAGTCACCAAAATGATTTACATTGCAAAATAGTTTTCTAGGTATCCCTCGCATTTTCCTAGGAGATAATTTGTCCTTTTCTTTCTAATTGGAGAACATTCACAGGATGATAACTAATGCTTATATTAGTGCTGCAAAGTTTACAAAAGGCCATATATACATACATAGATATATTTCATTTTATCTTCAATGAAAATTCCATGAGGTGCATGTGATTATCTCCATTTTCTAGATAGGAAAGTGAGAAAAGTGAAATTCGGAGAGGTTAAGGTCCTGTCCATAGTCACTCAGCTAATAAATGTCTGAGAATGGATTTGAATCCAGTTCACTGCAGCTTTTTCCCTAGTATAACACTTTGAAGAATGGCATGTGAATGAAGTCTGTCCTTATTCCCTCAATTGTCAGTCAATCAGTAAATTATTAAGTACCTACTATTTACTAAGGCACTGTGCTTAAGTACTAAGGATACAAAGAAAGCAAAAAAAAAAAAAAAATCCCAGAATTCCAGAAACTCACAATCTAATGGGAGAGACAACATGCAATTAGCTATGTACAAATAAGAATGTGTCAGTCTGTCTGTGCATATGACCAATAGGAAATAATCAAAGAGAAAACATGAGAATTAAGAAGTATTAAGAAAGGCTTTCTGTTTTTTGGAGTTTTTGTCTTTTGTTGAGAGAGAAGATAGGGCAGTTGGGGTTAAGTGACTTGCCCAAGGTCACATGGCTAGTTTTTTGTGTTAAGTGTCTCAGGCCACATTTGAACTCAGTTCCTCCTGACTCCAGGGCCGGCAGGAAAAGGCTTTCTGTAGAAGGGAGGATTTTAGTGAGACCTGAGGGAAACCGAAAGGTAGAGATGAGTAGGGAGTACATTCCACACCTAAGGGGCAGATGGTGAAAATATTCAGAGTTCTTTCCTTCTCAAAACTATTATTTATATATTTTGTATTAACTGATATGTGTGGAGTAATGCTGTTTCCTCTACTATGCTGTAAACTCCTTGAGAGCAGGGTCTATTCACATTTTTGCTCTTGTATCATTTTGGCCATGGCAAACCATGAAGCTGTTTACTAAAGTTTGCCGGGAATTAGAGTTGGGATAGATAAAGCATGACCTGCATTATTAGACAGGGGCCACACATTGATGAAATAATACTGAAATGGGATCTTAGGTTCACAAAGCAATTTATCATCTTAAAATGATTGCATTTTTCTCATTTTGTCATCAAAGTACATCCATCTAGGACCACAGGAAAAAAAAAAGAGTTTGGAATCTTACCAGAAAATTATTTTAAAGTAGTGAGGGGAAGAAAAGATAGATAACAACCCCTAGACTGGCCACTATTGCCATAGGAACCTTGTTTCTGCCTCTGCCACCACGGACATCACTTAGTCTATGAGAAAGGCAAAAGGAGATGCTAAGGGAGACATGAACCAGTGAGGAGGAGGTTACCCTCATTATCTTCTTAACTGCCCCCTATGAAGCCAGATTGTAAAACCAAAAGCAAATTTACAAAGAAAGGAGAGAAGGAATCAAGGGGAAAAGGGAGAGGCTGACCTTGGTAAAGATGGAGGAAAGAAAGAAAGAAAGAAAGAAAGAAAGAAAGAAAGAAAGAAAGAAAGGTCATTCTCAGAAAGCTGCAGTTGCTGAAGTTAGCAAGTTAGTTTGTACACTTTTGATATGTTTATACTTATCAAACTAGTTCTGGTGACTGTACCATTTCAAATAGTATTTTTCTGAAGTTTTATAAAAATGTAGATTATTTTAAAGACTATGTAACTAACATAAAGAACAGTGCTTTTAAAATTTTTTGAGGGGATTTTTTGAGAAAATGAAAGATTCCATTGGAAGCCAAGTTGAAATGACTAAGGATTTAGCCCACTGATAGTTTTTGAGAAGATTCCTCTTTGATATAAGGAGAAGATGGCAGCAATCTAGCTGGCAGGGAAAATAAGACAACTTTAAAAATTAAGTTAATTCTTCTTCCCTGTCTGCCATCAACATTATCTTTAACCCATTAGACACAGGTGTCTGTCAGGAAACTAATACCCCTCCAAATCAATTATGTTAGGTTTCAGTGATGGCCCTGAAATGTCCCTCCAACAAAGAGCTATGGATTTTTCTTTTATGTTGAGAATCTTTCATCCAATTAGAAATTATATACTTGTCATTTTTCTAAATCGGGAAGCATTTATTGTTTGAAGCTCTGTGCTAAGAACTGTTCTGAGAGGCTTACGAAAGTTGATTGTATAACATGTGCTTAAGGTGAAAATACCCAGCACCACTCTAAACTTTCCCTGTTAAACATATACTATTAAAACTCTTCAATTGATTTACATTTTTGTAGTCAACAGAGAAAAAAAATTTAAAGTTATCGTATATTCTTGCTAATTGCAGTTCATGTCCTGAATTCCTCTGATAATTCATGAAATGCATTTTGAGTTGGTTAGTCATTTTTCTTATTTTAGTCAAACTTCATGTAATGTGATGTCTAAATTTTAATTGACCATAGGAGTCTAAGGGAAAATTAAAAGTATAAAATAGGAATTCATCAATTTAAGTTCCATAATACTAGATCTCCTTCTTATTTCAGTCAAAAACATGAAATTTACTATGTTGCCCCCCACCCCCTTTATTGGTTTGGACTCACCTAAACTAAAATATCAACATACTGAAGAATGGGGCCATGTACTATATTACCTATATTCTGTACTCCTTCAGGATTTTGTATAGTGATCTAGAACCTAACCTACCTTGTATTTCATGGATGCTCAATAAACATGGTAATGTATGTTAAGTGAAGCAAGTCATTTTCTCATTCCCTTACAGATGTAGAGGTATGCAGAACAGTCATCTTTTATCTTTCTGTCATAGAGCACAAGTTCTCCAACCTCAAAAACCAAGATTTTATACAAAAATTTATGTTTATGGAAGCAAGTGAAAAAATGACACTAGGTCCCTTATAGAGCTTTTAACAGCCTTGTCCAATAAAATAATCATACTTTTATTTGAATGCCCCTTGTGAATTCGTTGTTGCTTTAAGTAGGATTATGGACCATTGATATTTTGGTGGGGGGGAACCTAAGGTCATGGATGACATTCTTAACATATATCTCATTGAGAACTGGTCCTGTGTAGTAACTTAATATTCCTCCGTGTGTTTCCCATTCAAATACTTGTTGCTAATTAAAATAAACATTGAATTCCTGAGGTTTAGAGAATGTTCAATGCACCAGAAAAAAAATGAGATAAAAGTTAATTAATAGAATCTGGCCTTCCTCCAAAGTACACTCTGTCAGTTTGAGGTATTTGATATTGGGTAACTCAGGTTGATTGGTATGCGAAAAACATCTCTCAAGATGAGTCTTGCTATAAAATGCCACTCTCTAAGGCAAGATGTAAATATTAGCACCATCACAAGACTTCACAAATACACAGTTTTTACATGGCATGGGCTTGAGCCTTCCAAGCTGATGAAGGTTCCATTAATTACAATGCTTTTGAGAGACAAACTGATTTTGGTACTGAGAATGAGATGCATGCTAAGTCAATGGATTCTCATTGGATTTGTTTCATTCCTCCAAAGAAAACTAAATGTCAAGTCACAAACAGATTTGAGCAGCAGGATTCAAGATAATCAAACTGAGATTATCTTTAATAAGTAGTCCATAGACAAAATAGACCTTCTTGAAAATCACAAAGAAAAAAATTCTGATTAACTGCATTTCAGTTCAATTTAATAAGCAAATATTAAGCACCTACTAAGTTCCAGACACTGTCTCAGGCCCCGAATACATAATGCCTGCCTTCCAGAAGCACACATTCTAATAGGGGTATAGCTTCTGAACTAAAATTGAACAGTTATGCCTAGTGTCTTTTGCTCATTCATGCATGAAATACTTAATAAGCCTCTACACTAATCTAAGATAGTCTTTGTAGGGGTTGCCAAAAATGTATGATATGTACTTCCTGCCCTTGAGCCATTTGCCAAATGCTAGAGGAAATAAAGTTTAAGTGAAACTAATTCCTGACACCCTTCACTATGCTACTGAAGTTAGAAAGCATTGGTTGTTTCAATAGTAAATGTGTGGTGATTCTGATAATATTTAGATACTTTTAGCCTTCTACATTTCTGGGGGTCAACATCTCCTCTAGAGAGGTCAAAAGGAGAAAGAAAAATTGCCTTGCTCTGCACCAAATTTCACTGGCCTGTATTCATAGGACTGTCAGTTTCACTTTCAGATTTTAAAAGCGTTTGAAATAGAGGTAGTGAGTTTACAGAAACTCCAAATATTCCAACCAGTGTGCATAATGACCATCCACTTCATCCATTCTTACCATAACCATTTTTTCCCCTATATAGTGACTTTAATACTTCTCATTCTTCTCCATTTTCTTTAGTATAATGTGCCCTTGTCCATGTACCTAGAAAGCCCAAACTTTCAGATCTTTTGCTTGATTTCCTTTAGACTGTTACCTGATTTCTTTTTGGCCTAGAGCCCATGGACAATCATGAATTTGATCATCTGCATTCGGGGACATAATAGGGACAACATTTAGGAAAATGTCATCAAAATCATTACAATAATGTTTTGCATTTGAGTTTAGTTTTGACCTTGGGGAGGAATCAGAAGAGTTTACTTCAAGATAAACAGCTTCCAGAGTTGTACTTTCTCCTTCTTCCTTTTTATTGTTTGCCCAACTCTTAACAGATTTTTAAAAATGTGCCAAGTGTGTGGGCTCAGGGAATATTTTTTTCAGCTTGTGTGACTCATTCATGATTCCTGTATATGACAATAACATAATCTCTTCTCTCCATCTCTTTCTCTGTCTCTCTCTCTGTCTCTCCATTTTTCTCTCTCTGTGTCTGTCTCTCTATCTCTGTCTTTCTCTCAACTTAGGACTTACAGGTGCCAATCTTTTTCTTTTGTTCCATGCAAAACGTGTGATGAGTTGTTCTATTCTTGTTAAGCCTTTTACTATCAGGGGAAGGGTGGAGGTTTATCTTTTTTTAAATTAGTTCTTTTCGTCAAAGGTTTTGAGTCACTTCAGCCAGGTGAAAGACTAACTGTATTTCCCTCTATCCTATCCCTCCCCCTCCCCACTTATTCTATTTTATCCTCTGACCCTGTCCCTTTTCAAAAATGTTTGTTTCTGACTACATCCTCACCCAATTTACCACCCTTTTTATCGCACCCCATGCCCCCATCTCCTTCCCATTTTATTTTCCTGTAGGGTAAAATACCCAATTGAGTATGTATGTTATTCCCTCCTTAAGCCAAATCCGACAAGAGTAAGGTTCATTCATTCCCTCTCTTCTCTCCCTTCTTTCCCTCCATTGTGAAACCTTTTTCTTGCCTTTTTTTTGTGAGATAATTTACCCATTCTATCTCTTATGGTGATGGGGGAACACTTAAGGTTTCTGGAGGTGAACAATGGCTGGGGTGACACTAGTAGCTCACCCAGGAATTCCTTGATTCCAAACAATTGGCTCAACTATCTCCCACACTTCTGGGGGAACGTGTGGAGGTCTGGTGAACAGAGGGAAAGGGGAGATGGGAGGCTTAACTAGAGAAAATTAGCTCCCCAATTTCATAATCAGGTCTCTTCCCAACAAGGAGGCATGGCAAGCAGAGAGCATAAGGAAGGAGTGTTCAAACATGAGATCCTCAAGTAGGCATTGTAGGGAGTATGTCTCAAGATATCTCTTAGTTTCCCTTTGATACCCCTGAAGGGTCAAGGGGCGGGTAGGGCCAGAGTAATGGTCAAAACAGAGAATGCAGCCAAGATAAAGTGGATAATCTTACCTTTGACCTCGATTTTTGCCCAGGGCTCAGCATGAGAGATGGAGAATGTGGGAACTCTGTTAAACCCCAGGCTTCCCTCATCATTCTGGGTCTTGACAAGACTGGAGGACAAGGTACTGAAGCAGGGTGGCTCCACCATTTTTCCAGTCTTGGAGATAAGCCTTCCTCCAATGTCCCTCCTGGTCACATGGGCACTCCCACAGATATCAGTTCCTGGGGCTCCCTCTAAGGGGGCGCACTGGAGGGGCACTCCTTGGGTCTTTTCCTGGTCATGGCAGGAGCCAAGAATTGAGCATGTTCTCTCTGTCTCTAGCTCTTTCCCTTTGTTCTCTTTCCACTGCTGCAACTAGGTCTCTGGTGTTAAACACGCCAAAGGCTGTCTCCAGTAATTGGGCCTGAGGTGTTTGGGATACCATTGCCAATTTTTTGCAGTTTCTTCCTAATATCTGGGGCAGACTGATGAATAAAATACATGCTAAGGACTGCCGTCCCTTTCGTAGAGTCAGGATCTAAATCTGTGTACTTCTTAATGGAATATCTACGGCTTCTTTATTTTTCAACCTTGGTATTTGATTTTCACTGATGCTTTTTTATGTTATTAGCTGTTCTGATGGCTATTTTTATTAAGCTTTTTTTCTCACATCATTTATTTATAGCTATATCCGCTCTCATACTCAGTGAACCTTTCCTTTTGCAAAGATTAAAAATGAAAAAGAAAAAAAATAAAAACTTACCAATAGAATGAATTTATTTTATAACATATACAAAATGTTGTAATGGATTGTAATGCATCTTCTCCATTCTTTGGTAAGATATGCTTGATAAAATTAAACAGTCCAAAGCAGTATCTATATGAACACAACTACAAAACACTTTTCACACAAATAAAATCAGATCTAACTAACTGGAAAAACATCAATTGCTCATGGCTGGGTTGAGCTAATATAATAAAAATGACAGTTTTACCTAAATTAAATTACATATTTAGTGCCATACCAATCAATCTACCAAAAAATTTCTTTATAGAGCTAGAAAAAATAGTGACCAAAATCATTTGGAAGAACAAAAGGTCCAGCATATCAAGGGAGTTAATGAAAAAAAATGCTAGGGAAGGTGGTCTAGCCGTACCAGATTTTAATCTATATTATAAAGCAGCAGTCATCAAAACTACTTAGTACTGATTGAAGAATAGAGTAGGGGATCAATGGAATAGATTGGGTACAAAAGATTCAGAAGTCAGTGATTATAGTAATATACTGTTTGATAAACCCAAAGGCTCCAGTTTTTGGGATAACAACTCACTGCTTGAGAAAAACTGCTGGGAAAATTGGAATATAGTATGGCAGAAACTGGACATAGACTATCATCTAACACCGTACACCAAAATCAGGTCTACATGGATACACGATCTAGGTATAAAGACTGATACTGTAAGTAATTTGGGGAAGCAAGGAATAGTTTACCCATCAGATTTATGGAATAGGGAAGACTTTATGACCAAAGAAGAGTTAGAGGGCATTATAAAATGCAAAATGGATAATCTTGATTACATTAAATTGAAAAGTTTCTGTACAAACTAAGCCAATGTAACCAAGATTATGAGGGAAGTGGGAAATTGAGAAAGAATTTTTACAACTAGTGTCTCTGATGAAGGACTCATTTCTAAAATATACAAGTAATTA
>JAQQSU010018540.1:0-10455 GCA_028627135.1 Pseudochirops cupreus
GAACTAGGTAAATGATATGCTTGATTAAAGTAAGATTGTTAACCCATTTTGAGTTGCTTTCCTTTAGAAAAGCAGATCTAAGAACCTGTGCTAGTAGCCGCCCTAGGTATGCTAGGGTGCTTGCTGATACAATAAGTAGACAACGGAAAGAAAACAGAACCTCAAAACTATACATGACTTACCATCACTTGAATAATGTTAGAGCCTATCTAAAAAATACAATCAAGAGCAAGATTTCTCTGAGTCTCCCCAAAATTGTCAGAAATACACAAAAACTACAAAGCTCAAACCTGCCAAGATTGTGGAGAAACAAAATACATTCTCATTTTGCTGATTAATTTTTTTTAATGGTAGAATCATTTGAGAGAAATCTGGAAATATGTTGTAAAAATCATAAAAATAATCCACAATTCCAATTATTGGGATGATGGCATAAAAAATTTATCTAAAATGGAAAAAAAAGTGTAGCTACAATTCAAAGAAATTTTTGTAATTATGAAAAAGTAGAAACAAGTTACATACCCATGATAAACTGCAAAATCATGGTGCAAATTTAATACATCTATAAAAAAGGGGGGGAAGGCATCTACACATGTGACAGTGAGAATAATAAAACAAAAACAAAGAAAAAGATCACATAGGTGATAAATGAGCTATTATAGACATCGACAGGTTAAATGTTTTAAAAACTATATATAACAATAAGCAGGTACGTGTTTAGATTTGATGTTTTATAAGTATGTTCTTAATGAACTGTGAATAATGAAAAAATCATATTAGTTCTATGTCCTAAAAGGAAAATAAAAATAGCAAATTGGAGTTTCATTTTAACACTCTTCCCATTCCGCAGCTGGGACCATATCAGATGTGAGACGTATCTATAGAAGGGTTCTCATGTATATCAGTAACTATTTTGTTTAAGCTCCAAAGAGCACCTAATTTACACTAAATACTAGTTTGTAACTGATAGATCATATTATGTATATGTATATCAAATAAATTTATTAATTGCCAATAGTATTGTATATCCTTTATTTTATGCAGAGCTATGAGAATTACACAACTATTTATATAGCTTTGTAAGAATATTTCATAAGCATAGGTAGAATTCTTAGATAAATCAGACACAATTTTATTTACTTCATTTCTTAATACTTCAAAGAACAGTAATTGCAATGATGTAGTTGCTCCCTTAATTGATGAAGATCAAAGGTTCTCTTATTATTAGCAAACGATTTCAAGAAAAAACAATCATATGCGACAGTCAATCTGGCATTGACCACCTCCCACCTAGCTAAAATGGTCCTTCGATGCCAGGTAAAATTTGCCACCGCTCTCATATTATAGCCTTCCCACCTTTGGTTAGAGGTTACCCTGTGGGAGACTCCAATATTATGATTTCATCACAGTAAATAATCATTTCCATAAACAATCAATCATTATCACATCCCAGAAACATGGTAGATGCTAATTAAAATAGCAGAGAGTCACTAGTACATTAAGATTTTATTTGAATTGCACAGATAGATGAGAGACAGAGACAGAGACAGAGAGTGAGAGAAGGAAGCTTAGAGTCAGGAATCCAGCCTCAGACATTTACTAGTTGTATGATGCTGGGCAAGATACTTAGCTCTTGTTTGTTTCGAAGAACCTTGGTTCATCATCTGTAAAATGGGGATAATAACACCACCTATCTCCCAGGAATATTGTCTGTATGAAATGAGATAATAATTGTATAGTACTTAGCATGGTGCTTGCACAAAGCAAGCCCTATATAAATGTAGCTATTGTTCTTTTATGCTAAGGCTTATATGCCTTCAAGAAATTGATAAGCATCTATGCTGAAGGTTAGGAAGCGACAGTCTAGACTTATGATTTTATTGGTTTAGGAAATTCCAAACAAGAGGCAGTTTTCTCTACCAACAAAGATTGGATTCCACTCTGATACATCTTTAGAACTGCCTGTTGTTCTGAAAAACCTAAGTGCTAAGTGACTGCTAAGCATGTGGTTTCCTTCTCAAAGAGGACCATATGATGCTATGCCATGTCATGCAAGTAAATTGGATTTAAGTGAAGGAGGGCTGTGCAAAGTCACCTGCCTCACTTTCTCCTTCAAAGGCATCTAGGACCAGTGGCAAGATATAGATCAGGATGTGGAGAAGGCCCTGCATACAATGGGAGATCTTGGCCTTTTTAAGTTAAGGTCTTCAATAAGTCTCAGTCTGAATGAGGCAAAGACCATTCAGTGATTAAAGCTAGGTGAGAAATGTGACAGAATCTGGTCTCTTTTATCTAGCCAAAACAAAAAAACAAAAAAACAAAATCAGGGAAGGGAAAAGCCACTGGGTTTCTGCCCAAAATAGAAACAATTGTAATTTTTTTTTTTGGAGGGTGAAGACAAGGCAGTTCAGATTAAGTAACTTGCCCAAGGTCACACAACTAGTAAATGTCAAGTGCCTGAGGTCAAATTTGAACTCAGGACCTCTGGGAAAGGGGGGGGGAGAAAGAAAGAGAGAGAGAAGAAAAGGGAAGGAAGGAAGGAAAGAAGGAAGGAAGGAAGGAAGGAAGGAAGGAAGGAAGGAAGGAAGGAGAAAGAAAGAAAGAAAGAAAGAAAGAAAGAAAGAAAGAAAGAAAGAAAGAAAGAAAGAAAGAAAAAAAGAAAGAAAGAAAGAAAGGAAGGAAGGAAGGAAGGAAGGAAGGAAGAAAGAAAGAAAGAAAGAAAGAAAGAAAGAAAGAAGCTGTCCTGCCCAACTGGCCAGTTCCACTTGGTTTCCCAGTGGGGCAGTTCCTACTACTCACAGAGGTTGTAGTTTGTCCTTCTCAAAGAGGACCATGACATCAAGGAGGTGATGCTATGACATATAAGTGGATGTATCTTGAGGTTTACTGGCTAGAATTCTTTCTTAAGACCATGTCTTGAATTCAAACTACTCTCGCTATCATTGATTGACCAATAATAAGTCCCAGGCCAAGATGACTTGGTCATTGTTTAGGTCTTGATTGACTCGGAGTGAATATAAATTGAAATTATTTCTGTTTTGGCCAGAAATTCTGAGTCTACCCCTCTAATGCCAACACAATATTCACAGTGTGGAGACTATAAGTATGCTGGCATAGTTCTCAATCACAAAATATAATAGACTCTCCATATATATAATACAGAAGCAAAACCTTTATTCAAACACCAGAAAACCAAATCCCAACACCAGGAAACCAAATCCATCATACCAACATAGAAGTGTTAGCCTTCCCACAAATCAACACTCACAAGCCCAGGTGTTGCAGCAGGGGGTAAACACTCACAAACCTAGCTGTCTCCCTGGGTGCTCGCCCCATCCCAACCCCTCTCAGTATAGCTGCTCTTACTCCTACCTTCCTGTGGGTTCTGTTCTACCCTTCAATAAGCTCTTCCCACCACAGACTCCATGTGATTACATTTGGCCTATTAGGGGACAAGGAAGATCTTCAAATCAGGGAAGGTCTTCAAATTACCATTATGATTATACCCTCCCAGACTGATTTTTTTTTTTGACTAGGAAAAAGAGGCCATTTCCTGCTACACTTCTTTCCTAGCCATTACTCAATGAACATTTTCTCAGTCAGACTGAGGCCTGTTAAAGAACTTAGCTTAAAAAGGGCCAAGGTCTCCTACTGTATCTAGGGCCATCTCTAGTTGTCTTGATTTATATTTTTCCACTAGACCCACTCTGGAGGGAAAAGTGAGGTTGGTGACTTTGCATAGCCCTCCTTCATTTAAGTGACTTGTACTGGATCCTACATCTATCCTGTACCAGAGTCAAGACTTAACCTCAGGTCTTTCTGTCTGTAGGTTGAGTCCAGCTCTCTATCCACTAAGTCTTCCTGCTTATTAATACCTAAGCAATGTGTAAAAAATAATAGCAGAAGGAAATGCAAACAATCAACTAAGTGGGGGTGGGTGGGTAGATGGGTAAGAATGTTAGGCTTGGAATAAAAAGACCCAAGTCTAAATCCAACCTAAGAACCTTATGAGCTGGATGACTCTAGGTAAGCCATTTAAAATCTTGCAACCTCAGTTACCTCATATGTAAAGTAGGGATAATAATAGCACCTTCACAGGGTGGTCATGAGGATTAAATGAGATAATGTGATTTGCATAAATTAAATTGCTATATAAATTTTCACTATTACTATTATTGTTGTAGGAGATGTATGACTATATATATGTGTCTCTGTGTGTTGCCCACATAATTTATGTGTGTCTATGTGGATCTGTCTGGGAAGAAGACAGTGGCGTAGTAGTTGTAATATAGATCATTCTTACTGGGATAGATTCTGTTTTGCATAGAGGCATAAAGAAATATCTCTAGAGTTTCTTCTGCCAAAAGTGCCAACTCTTCTCCAAGGGAGATTTCATGGGGCAACAGAACATTGAGGCAAAAAGACTGGTCACTCTGCTCTCCTCAGAGAGGGTTTATCATATAAGAATTCTCTCTCTTCCCCTCCCTAAATTCTGTTAGTCTGGAGAGAAATGATTTTAGGTCCAAGCTGAATTCCTGATTGCTATCCCTAAGCGTCCTAAGCCTTGACTCCCTTTCCATCATATTCCAGTTGTACAAAGACCACACATAGAGAACAGCAAATTAACTCATTTATCCAACCTGATAGCAAAAGGAAAGCAGAGAAATTTTACAAGTAAAACTATATACACAATAGTAAGAGAGTACACGAGCTTTCCCCCTGAGAGGAAGATATTTCAGCTCAATCAAGAGAGGAAAAAGTCTCAGATTTCACCTAAAGAGAAATTCCCTGAAGTGTAGTAAGTTCTGGACAAGGACATTTGAGCTTCTGGCTTCTGTACAGGTTGGCTTCTTCCCAGAGTCATTCATTCCCTTCAAGCTCCTCTTCTGAAAGACAATCTGGAACCATGTGTCTTCTCTTCTGAAGCTAGAGGCCAGAAGCCTAGATTTCTCCTTTCCCAAGCTCCTAACCTCACCAGCTCTGCCCATTAAACAGGTGCACAGCATTTAGTAATCAAATTCCACCACTGAAACAAGGCTTATGGAACTGAGCTTTTAGTCTCAGATTACATTATTATATCTTTTTATTTTTTTTTAAAAGCAAGTTATCCATAATAGAAATTTGTAATTTTACAGAAAAACTTCTTTTTCATTCTACTTTGTATATGGATTTTTAAGACTAGAATTTTAAAAAAATTAAAAATAATGTCACTAATACTTTACTGAAAATTATGAAAGCCTAGTAAATGAATTACTGCTTAATAACATTGGTATGCAGTGAAACTTTAAGGTATTTTCAGAATTCAGAGGATAAGGTTTTGGGAAATAATTTGAAAATTACTGTGCCCAATGTGCCTTCACAACTTAACAGAATTGCAAATGATCCTGAGGAAGATGACAGTGGAATGGTAGTCAGAATATTGATCATTCTTACTAGGATAGGTTCTACTACCCATGGAAAGAGTATATTTTAGGAAGTGAAACTTAAAAGTAAAGTTAAAAAAAAAAGAAATATTCTGAGTTCTCATCTCTCATTGTGTTTCCTGCTGTGAGAGAATTCTTATGGATTGAAAAGGAAAATGTAATCTTCTTACCATTCCAAGCCGAAAAATGAACCTCAATTTGAATGAGTACCAAATAAATAAAAGAAGAAAAGACAATCTGTTGTATACAAAATAATGTATTTTAATGCAACAGGGCTAAAGAATGAATATTCTTCCCCCACTTAATTTCTCTGCTGAGCTTATTTTTTTTTAATGGTAAATCTATTTTACCTCCTTGGTAAATGCTGAGATAGACAGGGGGGAAGGGAAAAGCTCAGATAGAAAACTGCTGCCACATTAATGCAAAGATTAGAGCCAACATTGAATCACCAATAAATGCCTGTTTGTTTGTATAATAATCATTGTCTATCTTGAGAGAAAACAATGACAAATTTCACTATGACAGCTTTCAAATTGAGATTAAATATTTTGAGCTATATCTTTTAAAAGCAGATATATGTGAAAAGTTAAAAAATATAAAGCCTCAATTTTCTTCGGTTTGTTAACAATGCTAATTGAATTGGAAAAATTGTGAGAAGGTCTTTGCAGGGAAAGAAAGCAAGTATGGAGTAAAACAAAAGACATTAGAATTAGAATATCTAAATTCCAATCTCAGTTTTACTTCTTTCTACTGAAAGGTTCTTGAGATATACAAATCCACAAAATGGAAATAAAAGTCATGCGGTATGTTCTCTGTGTTCACAAAGTATTAAGACCTCTCTAATTTTTTAATGCTCTCAGCTAATGTCATTTTGAGGGTTAGTTAATAAAATAAGAGGTCCCTTGCAGAAGGTCAGGGAAACTTCAATGTTCCTAACTAGAGGTAGCTAGGTGGCATAGTGAATAGTCTTGAAGCTGGAGTCAGGAGAATCTGAGTTTAAATTTGGCCTTAGAATTGCACTATTTGTAGGACCCTGGACATTTAATTCTTAGTTGCCTCAGTTTTCTCATCTGTAAAATATAGATAATATTAGCACCTACCTCAAAGGGTTATTGTGAGGGAAAAATAAAATTATATTTGTAAACCTCTCAGTGTAGTGCCTGGTACATAATGAGCACTTAATACATCTTTGTTAAAAATATTTACATTACATGGGTAGTAGCCATATTCAAAGCTAACTCTATATCACATGTTTTCATTCTGTTTCAGTATATGCCATAACCAAGACATCTGGTCAGAAAAGCTACCAGATTCTCATCTTCTGTAGATATAGGCTGGGTGGAGATCTAACATACAAGTAAGCCATAGGTATTAAGCCTTCTTTTACAAAATAAAGATTAATAGAAGTTATTTGAGGAGGCACAAATAATTTTATATTAATCTCAAATTCTGAAATGAAAAATTATAATTAAAACACTCAGACATTTTTATTCAAGGACAAGAACATATACAAATGTATAGGTCATAATGGTTGGGAAAAATCTTGAGAAAATGTCTCCTTGGAATTATAATATTTAAATTCTGAGGAAAATAAATGTTCAATATTTCTATTCAAATATGCTGGCAGTGTTAGCCCAAGGCTGTATTACATTGTAAACCAAAAATAGCATAATGATTACGATTATATCAAACACCTTTGGATACAATGCACTAGAAAACCCACCAGCCTAAGAATTGAGAACTCTTTGTTTTGTAATCTCAACTCTGCCAGTAAATTGTCACAAAGGGCAAATCACTTAAAATCTTTATCAGTTTGCACATATAACAAATGGGAATAATAACACTTGCCCTAACAGACTCATGAGGAGCAACTGAAATATTACACACAAATTGTTTTGAAAAATTAAAATGCGGTATGAAGATAATATTAAATTGTTAGCATTCTATCATTACTGTCGTGAAATAGCAAAGATAGTAATGATGATCAAAAAGAGCCAGTATGGCTTCATAAAGAAGTCATACTAGGATGTATGTATGTTTGGGTGGGTAGGGGGAGGTCCTAGGATGCACAATAACTTGGAGTTGTCTTGCCTCTGATATGACACATAATGACTGTGTCACCCTGGGCAAGTCACCTGATCTCTCAGCATTCTAGGCAATTCTCTAAGACTACAACTTCAGAGAAGGTACAATCTGCTTTGGTAGAGGGATTTTCTTCGCCTGGGAGTTCCCTATGCCTGTGAAATCAGGGGTCTACACCCTATCCCATAAATACATAGAATGCATATACACATATATGTATATATATCATATGTGCACATATATGCAAGTGTATATACAGAGAAACCTTTTATTGTCTCATTTTTCCTATTAACATCAAAGATGGGTAAAGTCAGGAGTCACAGACTCATTAATTCCTCAAACATTTATTTACCTTTCCCACTTTATGCTAGAAGTTGTTCTATGGGTTATGGGAAAGGGGATATATTTCTTGCCCTTATGGAGTATACAACCCAGTAAGATATATCTCAGTAACAATATACATAATTTATAAGGGTCTAATATAAGTGTTCACAGAGTTCAGGAGTTCCATGGAGACAATTGAAAATGTGAAAACTATTAATCATGGATCTTCTAAGATGTCCACATCCTAGAGCAGCAGTCCCCAGTTATTAGATTAGCATCTACCAGTAGATATCAAAGTTAAGCCTTGTAGATTTCAAAGACAGCTGCAACTATCACATTTTCCTTGCCACAATTTGCTGGTAGACATACTGGGAAAGTGAGCAAGGATGCAGGAGTGCTCCCTCTCTTATTCTGCAAAAATAATTTACTCCTGACGTCAATCTTTGCTTTGACTAGTGGAATTTATTATCAGTTCATTTGCCAGTGCTAAAGAAATCACGGTGTAGAGGATAAAGTACTGGGCCTGGAATCAGGAACACATAGATTCAAATTTCTACTCCTAACCTTATTAGTGGTGTGATACTAGGAAAATCATTTAACTTCTATGTACCCTAAGGAAATTCCCTAGAATGCATCTGTTAAGTCAAACACTGCTTGCAAAGGTCTTCATCACTAGTGTAGGGAATTTCCACACTGATATTTCCCTATGCTAATAAATCATAGATCTTTTAGGTATTCACATTTGTATGAGTTCTGTTTCTCTCTCTGTCTCTGTCTCTGTCTGAACAGCACTGCCTATTCCTTTGACCTCAATACTTGGGGTAAATTTTCTCCATCTCTTGAGAAAATCATGTAATAATAGTCATAGAAATCCTAAAATTATCATAGCATACCAAATAAGAAATCAACTCATTTGAATGTTACAGGCATAAGAAAAAGTGTGGAATTGTGCAGAGTGTTGCATCTGGAATGCTGAAGACTTGATTTCAAACCATACCTGGCTGTGTGACTGCGGAGAGTGAAATACTCGGCCTCAGTTTTCTCATCTATAAAATAGAAATTATAAGAGCTTATCATAGGGATGTTGCAAGGATCAAATGAAATAATATGTGTAAAGGACTTTGCAAACCATGAAGTGCAATGTGAAAGTCAGTTGCCATACCCCTCCCCATACCATCTATACTTTCTCCTGTAATATATTGGCCATATCCTTATCAGAATATTCTTCGTCACATAAAGATCTGTTTTAGAAGTCCCAGTGGTTTCTACAAAAAATGCAAAGTGAATATAAAAGTCTTTTGCCTTGTGTTCATAACACTCTACATTTGTGGTGCCACCTGGTTTTCCAGATTGATCACACATTACTGTCCTATACACATACTATGTGGTAGCCAAATGGGACTATACTCTGTTTCCAGAAAGTGTTCTGGCTCTCCTACCTCTTTGCTTTAGATAAGGCTGTATGTATGATTGTCTTGCTCCCTTTCTTTTTGATGAATTCCTACTCATTCTTTGAACAACAACTCCTTTTTTCAGACCTCCCTAATATATGTTTATGGATCATATTTGTAATTTCTTTGAAGTAGAGGAAAACCCAAAAAGGAGCCTTTATTAGCCAATGCAGATCAAAAATGCTCTAAAATTTTAGGTGTAGAAAATTCCCAGGGAGCAATGAGAGTATAATTTTTTTTTTTGGTATTTTTAATTTTTTTTAACTTTTGTTTATTTTTAGTTTACATCATTCATTTCCATGAAATTTTGATTTACAAATGTTCTCCCTGTCTTTCCCCTACCCACCACCCCAAAGCGGTGATCCCACTGCATACTCCCTCCCCCAATCTGTTCTCTCCTATATCCTCCCCCATCACCCGTCTGACTTTCCAGTATGGCAAGATGGATCTCCCTACCCCAGTACCTGTGTATTTCCCTCCTTCCTATTCCACCCCCCACTTGATCTATTCTCCACTTGGTCCCCGTCCCTTTCCAAAAATGTGTCCTTCTAACAACTCTTGCCCCCAACCTGCCCTCCCACCCATCCTCCCCCCTCTTATCCCCTTGCCCCCACTCTCCTGTATGCCAAGATACCAGATTTAGAGTGTATGTCATTCCTTACCTAAGCCAACTTCAATGAGAGTAAGGTTGAACCATTCCTTTTGCCTTCCTGTTCTTTCCCTCCATTGTAACTATTACCCGTTGCCTCTTCTATATGAGAGGGTTAACCCCATTCTGTCTCTCTCTGTCTCCTCTCATACTATTCCTTTCCCACTTCTCAATTTCACCTTTTAAATTATTATCTCATCCTATTCAATTTATCCTGTGCCCTCTGTCTATGTACACATATATACACACACTCACATATGTATTCATAAGCATATAAACCCTCCTATACAGATGTATGTGTATGTATACATACATATATATATGCACACACACACACACACACACACATTTTTATTCCCTTCACATATCCTCATACCAAAAAAAGTTTCATAAGTTATAATTATCATTTTTCCATGTTGGCATGTAAATAGTTCAAATTTGATAAGTTCCTTATAAATTCTTTTCCATGTTTACCTTCTCATGCTTCTTGTATTTGAATGTCAAATTTTCTATTCAGTTCTGGTTT
>JAQQSU010018541.1:0-10454 GCA_028627135.1 Pseudochirops cupreus
TGGAAGTGCACTCTTCTGTAGAGGGACAGGGACAGTGACAGGGTAGAGAGTGGAATGGGGGGGGGTGTGGATAGGAAAGAGGGACATGTAATCAGTCTCTCACAATGTGCCCACTGTGGAGAGGTTCTGCGTAATTACACTTGTACAACCTGTGTTTGATGGCTTGTTCTTCCAGTGGGTGTGGCTGATGAGGGAGGAAGAGAAAGAATCTAGATTTTAAAGCTGTATAGTCAAATGTTAAAAATATATATGTATATGTACATATATATACAATTATTATTACTATTATTATTAACTACATCCAACTTAAGATTCACAGGCACTGTGGAAGGGAGATCCATCCTGCCATATCAGAAAGTTAGAGGAGTGATGGAGGAGGACAAAGGAGAGATTAGATTGGGGGAGGGATTATACAAGGGGATGGTTGTTTTGAGGGCGGGCGTAAGAGAAAGATGGGGAGAAAATTTGTAACTCAAAATCTTGTGGAAATGAATGATGTAAACTAAAATAAATAAAATAAAATATATTAAAAAAAGATAATATAAACAAAAAAAAAAGATTAAGCCCTACCAAGTACTGGATCAAAGCTTTGGAAAAGGAAGAGAGACCATCTTGATTTTATGGATGAGCAAATAGGTCCAGGGAAGGAGGATTGATTAGGTTAAGGGGATCATTAATTTAGACTGGAATTTAACAGAAACATGTAAATGGCAAACTTGAAACTGGAAAGAACCTTACAGAGTCCAGCCTCCTTATTTTAGAGGTGAAGAAGCTGAGTCTTAAGGTATCATGTGATAAAGGAGTGAGGTGACTCTCACACAAGCAAGGTGCTTCAGTGACTAGAGTTGTGGACCTGGAAAGGGGGACTTGAGTGTGAATCTGACCTCTGATACTTACTGTCTGTGTGATCCAAGTCACTTAACCTCACTGTGCTTCAGGTTGCTCACCTACAAAATGAGAATAACAATAAGATCTACATGCCAGATTTGTGACCAAATGAGATAATGTGTCAGATGCTTTACAAACCTTTCAAATGCCAACTTTGACTATCAATGATAAAAATGACTCCAGTGACAAAGCACAGTTCTAGAGCATTCTAAGCCATACATCTTTATAGCCAAATTCTGTCTTCCCAATTACCCCATGAGGTAGGTTATACGTTATAAACATTGTGCCTATTCTACAGATTAACAGAGTCCCCAAGAAGTTCTGTGAATTGCTTATAATCCCAGAAGTACTAAGGATCAGAAGCCAGATTCTGAGCAGAGCTGGGCTTCGGGGCTTTGACTCTAAACTGAGAGTTTCCTTCACTGACTCAGCTTCAGCTTTCCTTCTGATTTTCATGTTTCCTCATCTTACTTCAGATTCAGCTTTAGGAGGTGCCTCCTTAGCTGCATGAAGATAAAAACCAGATGCCACTAAAGGGACTCAAGGCTCTCAAGGCTGCACTGAGATCTGGCATGATGAGTAGTGACTTCTTTGGGGCTTTAAGGTTGTTGTTAATTTCATGGTGGCAACCCCTCCCACATATAAATCTAGATTGACATGATTGAGCCAAAGGTTACAAAAATAAGTCGAATTTGGGTATCTTTCCATGGAAATAATGGAAAGAATTTAGACTTGGAATAAGATATAATTAAATAAAAGTATAATTTCTGATCTTTCTTGGTAGCATGATCCTCAGCAAATGCCCTCTCAGAGTCTCAGTTTTCTCATCTATAAAAGGCAATAATGCTATCTGTATTACCTATATGCCATCATGATGTTGTGAGGATGAAGTGGGTAAAGTACTTTGCAAATTCTGAAATGCTTTATCAATGTCAGTTAAAAGAAGTATGGGATTATTATTGCCATCTCTCCAATACCATAGGGGAAATACTCTGGAAGTCTCCGAATTGCACCAAAACTGTGATTAAGCTTTTTATCGTACAGTGGAAAGAGCACTGGCTTTTCAGTCAGAAGACTTGGGTTTAAATCCCGCCCCTGCCATCGATGATCTGTGTAACCTTGGGCAAATCAACCAATCAGAAGGTACGTATTAAGGACATATATCTTACCAGCTACTATGCTGGTATAAGGAATGAACCAATAACTTTGTGCAAGAAACTTACATTCTAATGGGGGCAACAATGTGAATATTCTATCCATCCATCCGTCCATCCATCCATCCATCCATCCACCCACCCGTCTATCCATTCATCCATCCATCCATCCATCCATCTATCTCTACCTATCTATCCATCCATCCATCAATCACCATCCATCTGTCATGCATCTCTGTCTTTCTGTCTGACTGTCTATCTCTATCTCTCCATGTGTATACACATATATATGTATGTGTGTATATATACACACAGAAACACATACACATGTGAGTATGAATGCATGTATTCAGAACAAATAAAATTAGGCCTTAGCAGAGTGCCTGGTATATAATTTGTCTTAATAATTGCTAGGTGATTGACAGAATAAAAAAGTATAAAAATAGTCATGAAACATAAGACAGCTTGAGAGGGAGGGCACTAGCAAGTTTTATTTCAGGGAGGGCGTGGAAAGGTTTTATGTAGAAAATGGTGCTTAAGCTCTGTCTTATTTTTTAAAAAAAAAGACAAAGAAGGAATCTGATGGAGAGGTGCCAAGAGGTGGCATTCTACACATAGAGGCTATCCCATGCTAGGGCATGGAAACTGAGACCAGGTATTGTGTGAGTAACAGAAAGAAGCTGTTTTGCTTGGACAGCAGTGTGTGGGATGGGAGGGATGGGAAGGGGGGGGAGGGGAGTAACCGGACTCTCCGGTACTTTATCTGCAAAATGGTGACCTGGTTGAGTCTAGCTTCAGATCTTTCATCCTATTTGATCAAGACGTATGGCCACAACTAAAAATGGAATAAAAATACAGAAATGCTCAACAAATACCAATGATGTAGAAACCACCGTACCTTCCGTCATTTTTTTGTTTTGTTTTCATTTTGATCATTTTATTGTGCTTTTGTCCCTGACAAGTGAGTCACATCCTGTGATTCTTTGGATCCCATCATAAAGATGTGGCCTTAATTACTCTGGTCATGGTTATTTGTTAATCAAATCACAGTCAAATTAAAAAAAAAAGTCCATCTTGGTGGCATTCATTACAGTCTGCCATTGACCTCATCTGGACAGTTTCCCAGGGTTCTCACCCAATCACCTTAATTGTGAAATGAGTCAGTTTGTCACACATTTAATAAGGAATTGTATTGGCCATCAGAACTGTTTCCCCATTGTTATCAATCAGTGTTTCCTCATTCACAGGGGAGACCACATCATTATTCACTGCAAGACAGAGAAACAAACATCAAATTTAATTGCCCTAGCAGGCACTGGAGTCGTAATCTTTACACAACACTTAATGTTTTCATTACTTATCAATTCACTCATAATTATGCTACACTTGCAAAACTTAAGCAGCTCCCCAACAGTCAATCGTTCTTGTCTGTTTATGCCGAGATAAACAAAGAGATGTGGAGCATATGAGAATGAGTTTAATAACTGGAGTATTGTGGGTAATGGGATGGCTTCTGCTCTCTGATGTGCTCAGGAAGAAGCTGTCCTAGACCTTCGTAGAGGAGCTCACTTCTAATACCTAAAAAACAGCCCAGAACCTCAAAGAAGGGCTTTCAAGAGGGAAAAGAAAGTAGCACAAGCCCTTCAAAATGATATTGTTATATGTAACATTTATATTATTATATAAATTATATACATATACACACGTATACCCTTGGTCCTCAACAAAAGACTCCAACTTAGACTTTCCTAATATTTCCTCCAATGAACAATTTTCAATAGTAATGTTAACATGTTTAACATCTTATTATATTGCTTATTATCATCATTGCTACTGTTGTATGGCAGCAATGTGCTCCGGTGGATAGACCAGCCCTCAGAGCCAGGAGAACATGGGGGTGGGCCCAAATCTGATGCATCCTACTTGTGTGACCAACAGGATGTCATTGGGCCTCCCAGTGTCACAGGGAATTCTCTGAGGAGTTGGAGAACCTTCTGCTCATATAGTTGGTTGAGTCTAGCTTCCTCCTCATATAGGGAGTTTTTAACTAAAGGTTCCATATAAGAATGGAATGATATACATGTACATTTACCACTTCTGAGGAAGGCATGGCTATAGAAAGATATGGGTATAGATGGCATAAGGTTAGAGAAAGAGATTTAGTGCCATAGCATTGACCTTTCATAATTGTTCTGAAGTATATGTATGCACGTGTGCATGTGTATGTGCATGTATGTGCACGTGAGCATGTGTGTATATGTGTGTGTATCTCACCATTTTATAGATAAGGAAATGGACTGTGAAAGGAGAGCTTAAGTGTGTTTCCCAAGGTCACATAGCTAGCTATGGTCAGAGGCAGTATTTGAACTCTGATCTTCCTTGTTCCAATTCCAGCACATCATTCCATATATCATATCTGAGGAAGGTAGAATTCAATCATGTATGTAGGCTGTTGTAATCAAATGGAACTCTCACAAACACAGAATTCATGCTAAAGTCCTACTCTGGCAACTCTTCATTGTCTTGAAAAAAAATATGTATTAAAAAAGCTCATGGCCATGGAGCAAAAGCTTGGAGTTGGGTGTGTAGTATGCTGGGATTGGAGTCAGGAAGACTGAATTAAAGTGTGGCCACTGCTAGCTGTGGGACCCTGGGCACACATTTGATTTCTGTCTGCCTCAGTTTCCTCAAGTGTAAGAAGACGGTAATAATATCAGCTGTGTCTCAGGGTTGCTTTCAAGCCCAAATGAGATGTTTGTAAAGCATATAGCATAGTGATAGAAGGTGCTTAATAAATGCTTGTTTCTTGTCTCCCTCCCTCCCTCTTTCCCTTCCTTCCTTCCTTCCTCCCTTCCTCTCTTCCTCCCTTCCTTCCTTCCTCCCTCCCTTCCTTCCTTCCTCCCTTCCTTCCTTCCTTCCTCCCTTCCTTCCTTCCTCCCTTCCTCCCTTCCTTCCTTCCTTCCTTCCTTGCTTCCTTCTTTCCTTCCTTCCTTCCTTCCTTCCATCCTCCCTTCCTCCATTCTTTCCTTGTTCTCCTTCTCCCATAAGATCTGTTATATTCTACCAACATAGAAAGACTTGGGGCCCAGGGTCCAAGATGGCCTAGAAATCTGCCATTTGAAAGTTAAGTTTGCTCCGTTTAGAAATGCTCCTGCCCAGGCTGGCTTTAGAGTGATGGGTTTCAGCCACAGAAACTCTCTAAAATATCCATCAACATCTAGTCCTTCCAGATGCAGCTCCTTAACCCGCACTTCTTTCTTCTTCCTCATGAACAGGTTCTCAGTCAGACTCTTCAATAAAAACAGCAAGGACAGCGGTGGGCACGCACACAGAGCTGGAAGATTACTGAGATGCTCCCCGTATCGTCACTTGATCTTCACAACCTTGGCTGGTGGATTTTATTATTGTTCCCGTTCTACAAGTATCTTCATTGATACTGACTTTTATGTAAATTTAATGAATAAATAATTTGGCTTCTTGGGCAATGAAGCAGTACAAGCATTTGATAGATTTGGGCTTCCCTTTCCTTAGGAAAAGTTGTGACTAAGTGGGTGCTCAGTGAGCCTGTGTGTGTGTGTGTGTGTGTGTGTGTGCGCGCGCCCATGCGTGTGTGAGTGTGTGTGAGGGTGTGCATGCGTGGGTGTGGTTGTGAGTGTGTGTGAGTCTGAGTGTGTGTGTGTGTGTGTGTGTGTGTGTGTGCTTGCGTGGGAGTGCATGCTTGGGAGTGCGTGCATGGGAGTGCGAGTGTGAGTGTGAGACTGTGTGTGTGTGTGTGTGTGAGTATGTGTGTGAGTGTGTGTGTGTGATCATCTCACTTTGTTCTCCTCTCGGCCCCTTCACCCCTTTCTCAAGGTAAGTGGTCAATGTGTTGCACTCTTCTTGGCCCCAGTTTTTCCTCCTCTTATTACCTGGGATAAAAATACTGATTGCCTTTATAGGGTTGTTATAAGTAGTAACTTAAGTATTGTGAGTAACTACAGAATCCAGAAAATATAGTGAATTATGGAAAGGGTCCTGCCTTGGGTTCTACCATAACACTCTGCCTCCAATAATAGCATCATTGATGGAGAGCTAGAAGCGGACTTAGCTGTCAAGTAATATAACCTTTTACAGTTAGGGAAACTGAGATTCCCTCCCTCCACACACACACTCACACACACACGTGTACACATACACACTTACACACACTCACACAAACACATTCACACGTACATGCACGTGCACACACGCAGATCATTTCCTCTGAATATTAAGAATTTCTCCAAAGTAATTCTTTAGTGCACATACAAGGATACAAGGCATATCATTGTATGACAAATTACATATCATGTTCTACATAACTATCCATACAGGTGTGCACAAGTTTGTATGTACATATGCATGTACATGGATAGATATGCATCTGTTCATATGGAGAGACAGAGACACAGAGACAGAGAGCGAGCAAGCACGCCAAGGGTCATGGACACAACACACTCTTTCTCAGGATTCTCATATTTCTGTCCAGATCATTTCTCCTTTCATTCTCTGTCTCTTCATTCTCCTTCTCTCTTTGTGAGAGCTGATTTTCCTGTTTAAACTAAAAATCTTCCCCCCTTCCATTCCCCTCCTGTTATCCCTCAGGGCCTTTCTCTTGCCCCTCCTGTCCCCCCCAGTTACCCCTCAGGGCCTCTTCCTTGTCCCCCTTTCCTCCTGTTACCCCTCAGGGCCTCTCCCTTGTCCTCCCTGTGCCCCCCAGTCTTCTTAACGCCTGGGGCCCCTGAGCTCTGCTGTCAAGGGGAACAAAGGAACTCTGGGTACCTCTTCCCAGACCGGAAGTGTTTACTTTGGAGTCTGGAGATGCCCCTGCCTGGTCAGACATGTCCATGGCTCAGGGAGCTTCTCCCAGCTCTTCTCTGAGAACAATTCCACATCAGAGCAGGCTGCTGGAGAGCAGTCACTGTGAACTCTCTCTGCAGCACGTTCCACTGGCTTCTGTAGATATGGGCACTCTCTCTGTCTCAGTCTTTCTCTGTATCTCTCTCTCTCTCTCTCTGTCTCTGTGTCTTTCTCACTTGTCTCTCTGTCTCCTTGTCTCTCTGTCTCTGTCTGTCTCCCTCTTGTCTCCTTTTCCATCCTTTTTCTCTCAAGCAGAGTTAGAGGCGAGGTTAGTTCAAACTCTGTTTGTTTAGACTCTGGTGTATTTCTGTCATTTTTAATACAGTTCCCAATTTAAAATCTTCAACACACTTGCCATGCTCTAAAACTCTAACAAATTATCAAGCTCATTTACTTTGCAGTGTAGTCGGCTTTGCAATTATCAAATGGTGGTAGTTACTTCTCGGTGAGATTGGCTCTCGGGTGTTGGAATCCACTTCCATTTCGAGAATTGTAAGTACTATTCACTTGAAATTTGCAATGCAGTCATTCATAAAAATACAAGATATGCTCCTGTCGTTTGCTTCTACTTTCTGTGGGCATAGAAGGCACCACACGGCTTTCTTGTTTTCTTCCATTTCTACCCTCCTAACTTTTTTTGTTGTGGCTGAGGGAATTGTGCAGCATTGATGTAAAATACTATATCAAGCATTTAGCTCCCTCCCTTCAGGGTTCTTTCTTTAAAAAGCTACAGTTTTAGACTCCTAAATGCATATGACATCTTTATCATTTATCAGTAACACATTATACTAAAAGAGATATTAAATTTCATGGAATATTGCAAAGTCCAGCTTTTCTAAGATGTCCTTTGTCTAATGGTCTCAATATTGAATTATGATAGTATTGAAAACCGTTATGCCAAGAATCTTCCTCCTTTGGGTTCAAGTCTCTCCACCATAAAGTGTCAGAGGCACCTCCAAACTCTCACCCCAATCTAAACTTCCTTTTCCTATTGAAGATATATATATGGTACTTTTAATGTCATTTGTAATCATAGAAGATAGTTCAGAATACTAAGGATTTAAGCAACTTTCCCAGATTCTCACAGTTCATATGTGATAGAGCAGGATTTGAAGTCAGGCATTCCTTGCTCTGAACCAACTCTCTATCCACTGTGTCTTGGTGTCTCTTATATCATATTCAAGTTATAAACTATTCTAATGTTGAGAAACATCCACCAAAATCATAAAATCTGGCCCTTACTCTTCTATCAAGCCCTGAAGTACATCCTTCAGAAGCCTCCACATTGGACTTTGAGCTCTTCTTGCTCCTGGTATCATGTTATCATCTCAGGAGGGTCATGAAGACACTTCCACTGTTTCTTCCCTAATACTGCCAGGGAGGTCACATCTCAGCCACGTAAAAAGAATAAGGAAAGAAAACAAACAAGACAAAACTTGCTTTTTGTTTTGTTTCATTCTGGCCCTCAGCACACGCCTGAAAAGGTTACGAGAAGCTTGGCTGCCTTGCGCCCTGGACCTCAGATGCTCACCCCAGACCACTAGGCACTTTGCATTGCTTCCATCAGGAAACATCATCTGTATCCTCTGTTAGCTGCAAAATTATCTATAAACCAGTAGAGGCAGAAGACCCAGAAAGAAGTTCTAGACTGGTCATTTTTCCTTTTCTCGGTCTTCTTGCAAAACCCTTTCTCTTTTGTCTCCTCTCCATATTTTTTTTATCTCTGAAGCATCTCTTTCCTTTTTCTGTTTTCTCTCCTTTCTCTCTGAATTGAAACAGGGAGATATGGCAATATGGTGGAATAAGCTTGCTGGAATACCCTTAGGAAAGTGAGATTGAAAAGTGGGTTCTTTGAGCCCTCATGCTGAGAAGAATCTGAACAAGCAAGGAGGAATGTATATTCTTCTTCAAGGAGGTCATTGTAGTCTGGCAGAAGGAATGCAGATTTGGAGGCCAAGACAGGAAGGTGCATTGAGCACAGCAAGACCAAGTGAATGGAGAAGAGTTGAGGGGTCAAGCATGTCCATGCACCACCAAAGGGGCCAGGGGGGTCACTGAGCAGGTGTGTCTTACTCAAGCCTCCCCTTGCTATCGTTGGCTCCCTTTCAACCTAACCACTGATGGCAAGGATGCCCTGCATGAGTGACTTTCTGTATTCCAAGAAGAGTCACTTTGGGTATAAATCATCAAAAATTATTATTCCTAAACAGTTACCACTTAAGCAGCTTTAGCTAATGTGCAGATAAACAGTAGTTTTTGGCAGTGTTAAAGGGACAATTATTTCAAAAGAATGAGCTTTGGTTTCTCCCTAGTGATTCACATATAAACACACTTTGCGTAAAAATAAAGGATGCATTTGGCTCCTACTTGGGATGTTGTCCCTAAGTAATTGCTCTTCTCATTCAGAAGGGAAAGCCTGTCATGAGGATGCTGATTCTTGACAATGAATTGGCTTCAGCAACTCTGACTGACTGGCCACATTTTCACTTGGATGTTCCACTGTCACCTCTAACTCAGCATGTCTAAAACCAAACTCGTTATCTTTTCACACCCTCCACCTTTCTAGACCCTGCATTCTCTGTCAGCGGGGACCATAAAATCAACTGTGCAAGTCCAAGATGGAGATACAGCCTGAGATAGAGGATAGAGAGAAAGCTTACAAACCTGGGTTCAAGTACTTTCACTGACTCATAGTAAGTATATAACTCTGGGCAAGTCACATAACTTTTGAGTGATCTAGGTAATTTGCTAAGACTATAATTTGAACAAAATATATTGAATCATGTTGATAAAGGGAGCTAACTCAGGAATCCCTATATTGATGAAATCACAAGTACAGTCCCTACCCTAATTTCTGTGTCAAAAGAGAAGAGGTAGGGCTGGAGAGCATCTGAAAATGATCAGGAGGTCATAGTGGACTGGAAGTTCACCATAAGTCAGCACTGTCTTATGAAAGTCAAGAAAATGAGGGGAGGTTTGAACTGCATTTAGACAAGCACACAGTTCAGGAAAACAGAGGTGATAGACCTCATGCATCCTACTCTGGTTAGACCAGATTTAGCATACTGTCTTCAATTTTCATGACTTTATTTTAGGTAAGATATTAAGGAGATGGAAATTATCTGAAAGCAAACATCTAGATGTGATGAACAGGTCAAAGAACTGGTGATCTTTAATGTGGACAAGAAAAGGCTAAGGGGCATTCTGATAACCATTTTCAAGTAGCTCCTTACTGAGCAGGGGCTTGACCTCATGCTTTGCTCCAGAGAGGGGGACTGGACATAACACTTGCAAGTTACAAAGGCAAGCTGAGAACTGATGTCAGAAAGAGCATCCTATGCATTAAGAAGTTATCCAGAATGAAGACTGGCCTTTGGAGAGAGAAAGCTGTGGCTCACTGTAACGCCATGCACCAGCAGATTCCCAAAGGAATGCTACTGTGAACAGCTTTTAGAGTTCAGATTACAAAATAGAGTGAACACTCTGTTTATTCCATTACAAATCAAGACAAACATTCAAAACATTATAATATTC